>SKCR01029523.1:0-83281 GCA_019454045.1 Zanthoxylum bungeanum | reverse complement strand
TGGCATTACTAGGCAAGATATACCATTAATAACAGCGTACCACAAGAAAGCAAAGGGACATCTTTGTTGATTGATTAATGTCTACATACCTAGACACTAAACTATACGTCTTCTTCAACCAGCAGCAGCTTGCGCATGCAAGTATACATGTCTTGCATGCAAAACATGTCTACATACATACATACATACATACTAAACTATACATGTCTTCTTCAACCAGCTGCAGCATGTGCACAGTTTGTTGGGTCATTGATATATGTATCACTTCAAGCTACATATACACACTAAGCTCGTACAACTGAAGCAATCATATATAATACGAGTGTCACACTAAAAGACAAAAAAAACACAGATTTCAATTATGGCTTCCAGAGATAAACTTATCGAATTCTGATAATATCTTTATCTCTATATGTATCTCAAATGAGGTAAGAAGGCATAAAGATTAAGCTAAAATGCTCTGGATCTTTTGATTTTGCAGGTCTAATCAGTAATCAATCACCAATGTACAGACAAAAATTGACAGAGATGTGTTAACAAGGATGAAGTAAAATGTGAACACATAATACCCAGCAGGGTAAGTGGACCATACCTATGTAGAGATATGTAGCACTATTCCATGCCCATAGGGACTCAACCCAATTCCAGAAATCACCAGCAGTAATGCTACTGAAACCTTCAAGCACACCCTTAAACACAAAAAAGGTCGCTGGAGGGAAACTGATAACCCCTAGAACCAGATTGCAGATTGCCCTCAAAAAACTTCTCAAACTCTGACCTCTTGCATCAAGTTTCAGTGGGTGAGCCATCAAAACCACTGGGACCATCAGCAGAGCCCCGATTTCTGCAGTTGCAAAATTGATGACGGACATCAGACCCAAACCAATGAAGAAAGAAGAGATAGTTGCTGATTTCAAGATAGCCCAATCTCCTTGAGGAAGCCCGTAGATATGTGAAAATGGAGAACACAAAATCCGCCGCAAGATTTCAAGGCTGAGCACTGAAAGCAGAATCCAGACTAAAAAGTTGTTTGTTGGGTTGCTATCAGGTATTTGGGAGATGAAGTATGGGAGTAAAGAAACAATAGCACCCCAAAAGTGAACTACAAACACTTTTTTTGCTGAATTAAGCCATTTCCATGATCGGAATACACTCCCAAGCTCATTAGAAGTAGCAGATTTTTCTTTATCCAATGTAGGATTTAGATCAAGAGTCTCGGCATAAAGAGAAGCTGCAACCACGGGAAGTGGTGCTACAAGGAGTGCGAAAGCAATCATGTAGACTCCCACTGACACAAACTTACTAGGAGATGTCAAGAGGTACAGGAAAAATGACTGGTGAAACTTCTCGAGCAGGTTATTTACTGATCGAATAACTCCTTCAATCAACCTGAATCAAGCAATGGGAATTTTCAATTAAAATGGCAGAAAAAAGAAAAAAAAGTGAATCTTCTACCTTATGACAAGTACAAATTGTATCCACATCATAGTAAAGAAAAACACAAACAAGAGCAACACAGTATGGAGCAGTTTGCCATATTTTTTTTTTTATATATTAGCAGGATTCATCTTAAAGGACTTGAGCATACTTCATGAATTGTAAGAACTTTAAATGTTTCAGTAAGTAATTGAACATTTATTTATCACAAAAATAACCACATGGATACCTAAATCACATTAGTTATTGATGCCAAACTTCTAAGTTGATTTAGTTCACACTGTAAATTGCAGAAGATTGTTTCTTGAAATACAAAATCCATGAACATGAACAAAATCTCCACCTCTCCAAGATTTTCTCTAACACTTTTCGATTTTTTTACAACCCAGAACTCCAAACCAGCGTAGCAAACTAGAGTATGAAGCTTGTTTTTTCTGACATGTTTCACAAGAAAATGGCATCTCACCATAATACAGCAAAAAAAAAAAGAATATTTTCTCTTTAAAAGAAATCAATTATGTTTGTCAGACGACCTAGTCTAGGTAGCATATTAATAAAGACAGCGTTTTAGAGGAAAACTACCCAAATTAAAGCAAAGAAGTAGCAGCACATAATAGAGTTATTAAAAAATGAGGGACCCTACACAGATTGAAGCAGAAAATATTATACATGTGTGTGTGTATAGTCACCTTATAATGAGAGATCTCTCATTTTATTAAGTCAAGGATACAAAAGGATAATTTTTTTTATTAAGTTAAGAATCAAACAAAATGATAAAAAAAAACACATATTTCAATATACTAAAAGACAAAAATTTGTCTTTATCTACCTTACAATCCACATAAAGTCCACATGAACCTGACCTGAGCCTGACTCTATATATATATATAGTAATGACTTAGTGGGCGAAGGTTCTCACCTTAAGGTGAGAGAAAATGCCATGTGGCGCTTTTGGTAAATTCACAATTTCAACACTATTCACTAGAAGTCACAAAATTGTGTGTGTATATATATAGTAATGATTTAGTGGGCGAAGGTGCTCACCTTAAGGTGAGCGACACTGCCATGTGGCGCTTTTGGTTAATCCACAATTTCAACACTATTCACTAGAAGTCACAAAATTGTGCCACGTGTCCAGGCTCTCACCATATGGTGGGCACTAAGAATGGCAACGGCCCCGGACTATTTTAAAAAATAAGTTTTTTAATTTTTTTGAAAAAACTAATTTTTTAATACTTAAAATGGAAAAAAAAAAATTAAGATATTCAATGTTTTTGGATTAGACCTAAAAATTTTAGTTATAACTTATAAATGTATGTATTTAAAATTAAAAATTAATTTATATAATTAATACTCATTTTTTATTAATTAAAACCAGGCTCGAGTAGGGCCCGGGCATTTTTCTAAGCCCGGACCAATTTGGTATCGGGCTATTCTGCCACCCTTAGTCGGCACTAATGCTCACTAGATTATTTTCTTATATATATGTATGTAAAGACTAATGATATAGTGAATGATGGTGCTCAAGTTACACGTAGAGATGACAATGAGTCGGGTATGATACGAGAATGCCAATACCCATACCCACCATGTTCAATCAACGGGTACGAAAATTGTCCCCTTACTCGCCCTTAACATTCCAAGCCCTCGCAGGCCCTCGTGCGGGTCCCTGTTCACACATGGATTTTACCTTTATTTGAATGGAAATACCAATACCAGTACCTGACCCGTCCAACTAACGGGTATAAAAAATTATCCCCTTACTCGCCTCTAACGTATTGAGCCCTTGAGCCTCCATCCTCATGGGGATTTTTGTCATCCCCAGTTACAAGTCCCTGCCACTTGGTGCAATCTGGTTAACTCACAACTTCAACGTTATTAAGGAGGAGTCACAAAAAGCCACATGTCCAAGTGCTACTAGATCATTATCCTATCTACATAATGGATAATCAGATGACTATACTACAATATACGAGTTAGGCTATATCCACATGCCTTTTTACGTACTAAAATAAACCAATCCTAGGGCCCAAAAGCCAATTTGCTAACTGCTACATGAGATGAAACAAATTTTCAAAATGAGGCAACAAAGGCATAATCCCAAATAACGATGGAAAGTTCTAGTGGTTGAAAAGTAATACCACTTGCGTAAAAAAAAGTAATAACACCTAGCAAGCCATGTATTCTGAAACCTATACTTGAATACTGTAATTATTATACACCAGAAAGCAAAAATCAGAGCCAAGAAAAGAAAAAAAACGAGAAGAGATCTCAAAGTGACTGACCGACCGCCGTGTAGAAGGAAGTCATTTCGCCTGTCATGTCTTTCAAAAGAAATTCTAGGAGAAATTTCTAAAGTGATCGCATCAACTTGGTAATCTCGAAAAGCACCATGGGGGCCAGTAGGAACTCCAAGTGCCTAACAGCAGAGACAAATAAATACATAAACTAAAATCATACTCAATGGTAAATAGTATACAAGTACTCCTATCCCATGACTAGGAGAAGTTCGAAATTCAGAGTTCAAACACAAACATAGCATTAGACAAAAAGTAACACTAAGCCAGCAAAACCAACCTCTCCGGTGTAGTGTCTGTGTGTGAGAGAGAGAGTGCTAAAAGAATAATAATTATTAATATAAAGAGGAAACCACCTGATAATATAATGAACTTGCAAGTGTAGCAGCGCCTTCAATATAATCGGAAGCCGGGATACCAAATTTCCAATCAGGATTTAAGGTTGCCACCAGTTTCCCTAGTAATTCAAATACTTCACCCAGAATTCTTAGACATTTGGAATTAAGTAGAGACCAAAATTTCTCCACCTTTACACGAAAACCTTGCCTATGTACAGCCAAATAATTCACAATGTTGATGAGGTCTAAATTTGGCATCTGGCCATTGGATGCCTCAGCATAAATGCCAAGAGTGTCCTCAATTTCATTTCTATAAGCAACCTTCAAGACCAGGGCAGCTGCCATAGTCCCGGAGCGTCTAAAACTGTCTGATATTTTTGTTTCTAAATTAGCACTCTGTTTCAATTCAACAATATTATTAACATCATGACAAGTGTCAGTATTTAGTGAGCCCAAGTTACTGAATGCTGGAGTATGATAATCTCTGAGCCAAGCAGCAACAGGGGCATATTCTCCATACTGAGAATCAGCCACGACCCATATAATATCTTTGGCCAGCCACGTAACACGGGTAAGCAAGGAAAATACAGAGTATGAAATGCCCAAGGATAAAGTCTCATGCACACCGCCCTTTACAGCATTATAAGGAGTAATCAAGACAATAGCTTCCTTCCCGTCGCCACGTGGAGCCCTTATGATTCCAACAGTGTTGATGCCATATAACGAACAAGTAGAGTTCCCTTGTATTACCCCAGAATCAGGGCTAGAGAAAAAGTGCAGCGGATGAAACTGATTGAGCTGAGGATGGAATTTGTGATGATTAACTTCAGCACCCAAGTTTGACATATACTGGGCTATGACTTCTTGTCTTTCTCTGTCATAAAATGTAATGGTTTAAACATAGAATTGGCTTCACTACCTTTCCTTTCAATTGGTAGTTTAAGTGAAATGGTGAAAAAAGGTCAAAATATTGCAAAGTGAATACTAGCACATAATACACCACTCCAAAATGCAGCTTGTTTAAAATCATAAAACATAATCCAATAAGTAAAAAGTAGCTCTGTAGCAAGTTGACAAAACAAAAAGAAGAAATTATATTTGTTCAACTAATGTCAAGACACCATTTGTGAAGCACAAGCATAATTGTCTTGCCAAACTCATAATCACTTGAAACTCTCCAAGGGACTAAACCTCATCCCTTGCTCTTTGTAGTTTCATCTGAAAACTAAATAATAAAGCCTAAAACAAGTTAAACAAGTATGAAGCCACAAAATCAACTTTGAAGGTTTGGCAACTTGTTTTATAAGAGAAGTGAAGCAAAATAATTTTAGATGGACTTTAATCTCCCATCTTTAGTTTGGATACTGTAAGAAAGGAAGAGAAGTAAACGAGAAGAGAATAGCGATTCTTCCATAATTTGATTAGCCCCTCGATTTTTTTTTTTACTATTTTAAGAGTTAAAAAACGAAAAAAGGGAAGGAAAAAAAGGAGTTTAACTAGAAGGCACTTCTAATTTATATTCTCATAAACTCGTCCTCACTTGAGCAATGGAAAAAGAGAGAATTTAGACATTCTACCCACTTCACTATGTTCTCTCCATTTCTGTCATTCCAAACCCACAAAATCATTGGCATGAATGTAACGCAAATTTGAAATATTCAATGTATGAGAGTAAATTATAAATTAATAAGCAGTCGGAAGAAAAAGAAAAAAGACCAAAGTAGTAATGACATACATGACTGAACCAAAAGGGTTTGAATATAAGTTAGTTATTTCCTTAATCAATTTATTTGCCTCCGAAATTTCCTGATTAGAGAGCATAGAACTTGCGGACCCTGTAAAAAAAACCTCAGTGAAAATGAATAATAATTGAGGGGGAAAAAATCTAAACAGCAAGAGAGAAATGAAGACCTGGCATGAGAGCATTTTCAGAAATGTACGTGTTCTTGGCAAGAACAGGTAGGAGCAACAGAGCCAAAACTCCTGCTGTGCAGCAAATGACACTGATAAACACAGAAAAGCAGAAAATTTATCAAATTGAATTAACAGGAATAAGAAAAATGAACAAACATTGAAGGAATCACAGTGTTAATACCTAACGAGGACACTGTGGGAGAGGAGGAGGACCGCAAGACGCACAATTGGTCGTTGTCTCGTCTTAGAAACCCCGGTCTCGGCCATGATTGATTAATCAACAATGATAATATGAATTTGCAGTTTTCAATTTTGCTTTCTTTCAGATATTCATAGGTACTGAAAGTGAAGGGAACTGACGATCAACATTTCATATTATCAATTTTCACTAACAAATATAGTAACAGAAACCGATTCAGAACACACAAGCTGAGCTCAGATTTGAAGTGGAAGTCAACACAAACAGTTCAAACTTGGCGAAAAAACAAGTAGAAATTAAAATAAATTAAAAAAAAAAAAGCTTGCCTGATTGGGAATGACGGAGAGGGTGGGCGCGGAGCTGGAGCAGATCGTTGGATTGGGACAAAACGAGTCGGCGATGCGTATTGTTCTGGCCGGAGGGGTCTTCGGATTGTTATTGGGCCAGATCTGGTTTAATTGGGCCATCTCGGTTTAAAGGCCTATATTCGAATGATGGCTTTACGAAACGACATCATTGCGTGATTGTCAGAGCATCTGAGCTTCTTTATTTATTTTTTTATTCAAAAATTTAGATTATTTTACTTTAGTTATTCACAAAAATTTTAACTTCTCTATTCTTAAATTATCTTAATTAAATATTATTGTTAAATTTAGTTAATATTAAAAAAAATCAATTTTGAGAAAATATCATGCACCCAAAGTTATTAAAAATGGTAATTTATCATCCAAAATTTAATAACTTTTGTCTTGCTTTTATCATCTATTCATCCGAAATTTAACTGATGTTCAGAAAAAAAAAAAAAAAAAAAAAAAAAAAAAAAAGTACCCAATTTTAGGAGGAAAATATTCATTTTTAATAATTTGGGGTGTACATATGTTATTTTCCCAAAATTGAGTGTCTTTTTTTAATATCGCTTAAATTTTGGATGAATATCAATTGGATCACATCCAATTCCTAGATCCAGTAGGTGGACCTCCAAGTGTTGGACAATTATGACCCATAGCGTCACTATTTGTACAGATCACGGTGTTATTGTACAAATTAACTATGTGACAAAGGAGATTGCACTCTTATCATTTGTGATTAGATCACCTAGATATATAAATATAGGAGGTCCTTATGATTTGTTCCTGGATTGAGAATGATATGAGACAGTATCAATCCACGAAGGATAAATCATTAAATATCCCAAGTCAGAGTATTATCGAGATTGGACATCAATAAATACGTAAAAGACTAGTATTACACTTGTGCGCATTGTGAGGGCACGACGGCATAGTTCTCATATATTTGGGTATAAGATACTCATGCAAGTGTAATAGGAGGTTGTGTTTTAACCGATGGTACGGGAAACAGCTTCGCTCTGGATAGACCCCGCGGAATCCCATTGGTAGTATGACTATGTGTCTATGGGAGTTTGCAATCAGGGTAGGTGTTTTGGTCTTAACCTGAGACTTGCACCGCTAATACTTGCGACAATCAATATACTTTGGTTGAGGTCGTCCAGGGCTTTAACTGGTTCTGTGTACGCCAATTCTGGGTATATCGAGAATCGTAGTGTGTTGGGTGTGATGTCGAGATGGAAGTGTCACTCCAGTCATATGGAGTTGATGATCACGTAGGGATACAGAACTGGCTCTCTATATAAGGTTGCAACCGTCGGGATAATATGACTTGGTCATGATTATCCTATTTTAAAGAGACTAGTTGCTCGTAATCCGATATATGCTTCGTAAAGGGCAGACACTGTACTAGCCCCAGGCCTCGCATGTGATCATCTGATACTGGACAGAAATACGCAATACTACGTATACTACGCCTGATATAGATCCTATATTCCTGTAAGGATATTTCCGGAGAATTGGGTAGGCATGGCGCTTTGCTAGAAGCCAACCTTGTCTTGTAAATCGGTATAAACGTAGTACTAGGTACTTACGTGTTCGGATATGACTCGCACTTTAATTAATCTGGGATTAATAAGATGAGAGAGAAAATTAATATGGGATTAATTGCGGAGATATTTTATCTGGGATAAAATATCAATTAAAGAGAGAGAACGATTAATTTAGAATTAATCGATTAATTAATATATTCGATATATTAAACGAAATTGGATTTCGACGCAGAATTAAAATTAGATTTTAATTCGGGTGAACTAATTAATTTAGAATTAATTCGTTAGCGACATGAATAGTGATTTCGCTAGGCGTAATCATTTAATTACGACGCAATGGAAAATTTGTTAATTTGGAATTAGCGAACCCGAGCATGAGATTATTTGCGAGCGCATTCACATTTCGAATTCGAGTGTGGCACGTCAAATCAAGCGTCAAATCGCTAGTCGCATCAAGCGTCAAATCACTTGTCACCTTGAGTGATGTGATTTGACAACTTGTTATTGATGTGATGAGTGATGTGTGTGGTTGGTACTTAAAGCTAAATGTATTGGAAATGAATTTGAATTTCATTTCAAGTGTATTAGATACACTTTTAGTAATCACCAAATACGCATAACACTTTTCCTCCTCTCTCTCTTTCTCCTTCTTCCTCTCTCTCTCGCATTTCCTGTTCTGTTTTGGCTGGGCAAAAACCGTGAGCAGTGAAGGGAAGCAAGTGCATTTTTGATGCAAAAACAAGAGTGCTATCACACTCCGGGATCATGCAAAGGTGATAGGGAAGTCCACCCATGAGCCGGGAATCAAATGATGAAGCTTGGAGGTTGGTTTCTTGTTGATTGAAGGCCGAAAATCAGAAGCAACAGCAGCCCACTGCCATAAAAACCAGTGAGTAGAATCTGAATTTTGTTGCCTCCTTCGTCACTCAACCGCTAGATGTAAGTATTCTGCAACTTCCATCGTTGTATTCACACATGTTCATGCTTGTTTAATTCGATCTTGGAGACCTAGAATCACTAACACCAAGTCCGAAACATATATCCAATATATGTAAATATATCCAATATATTTCCTAACCTTTTTCCTCTAAATCAACTAAGCCTTGGCTTTGGCTCAACAAGCTTAATGATTCTAGTTAAGCGCGACCCATTAACAGTGGGAAAGCTTCGTAATCGAAGTCGATGAACAAGAAGTGACCTTGACTTTTGCCAACAAATCACAACTGCCCAAGACACACGATATGTAACAAAGCTTACATAGTTCAATCACATCCGCGATGGACAAAGGTATTGACTTTGGCCAATAAAAAAATGCTATTCTTGGATCTTGAGAGAGAACCACTCAATGGAAGGAAAAACGCTTAATATTGAATGAGGGTTTTTTGCGTAAATTGGCAACCAATTTATTATCTTTAATTAGGTCTCATCATACACCCTTAAACATGGAAACTAAAAGCATAATAAGGCGTGATAAAATTTAATAATGATATACGAATGGATATATAACAAATTGTTCCTAGAACAAATCTCTCCCTTTCCTCTCTCCCGCTAGCACTATTATCACTTCTACCCAATTACATAATACTTCTAAAGAAACCTCATTTACATTGAGGGGAAATAGTGAGAAGAGAAATACAATGAGAAAATAGGTAATAGGCTGGACTCGCAGGTCCAATTTAATAAATTCTAAATTTATTATAACAATTTCCAAAATTGCCCTTACCCTTCTAATATCCATCCGATATACATTATTCATACAATATATCCAAGTATTCACACAAAGCATATTATCAATCAATCTAATCCAATTAATTAATCTTTGATTAATGATCATCCAATGTTCAAACAACGATTTGATTTGCGCGAGTCAAACTCGTTTAAGAATAAATACTCAAAGTAAGTATTCTTGAATTATATCGAACTATATTTTAAATCCAATTTAAATTGTATCCAATACTAATTCATATTTAATTCCAAATTAAATAATTACATTTTCAATAGTGCCTTTTAGACTTGGATTCCAAATCCAATCTTGACGGGTCTCAAAGGCCCAATTAGTATCCAATACTATTCAATTAAAGTCCAATGGGCTTTCAATTAATTCTTTATGTATGGGCTTTGGCCAACATGGATCAAACCCAAGATGCCAAGGCCCAATTAGGAATTACCATATTGCCATAAAATCAATTTTGGCCCATTAGGCCCAATGTCATATTTTGGACTTTATGGAAATGGTTTAGGCCCAAATATGATCCAAGACTAAAATTTTGGCCCAACCAAGCCCATTAGCCCAAATACAAAAAATTAAATTAATATATCATTCCAAATTACATATTAATTCAATTAAAGTGCAATCACCATAATTAATTAATTAACCTAATGTTTCAAAAACATCAATTTAATCTAATTAATCATGCATAATACCCAAATTCATGTCCAACATAAAATGGGGCAAAATCAATCCTCCAAGAACATGCATAGCTCACGGCAAAGGCAATAAAAAATCATTCAATTTGATTTCAATCCAATTTAAATCAACATTCAATATTTCTATCATGTCATTTAACACATCCAATTGTCAAATTTCCAAAAATTACCATGAGCAATTCCTAGGGTGTATTCGGCCAAGGTATAGATTTTAGGGAAAATTAATCTAATCAATTTTTTACAAAATCAATCATGCATAACTCCAAGTCATCATCATCCAACCATGTCCAAACAACCAATTTAGGCATTTACAAGCTCCAAGCAAAAATCCTCAAATAAAGTCTATAAACCCTAGAAATTAAATCAAGCTTAGAAATCGCTCTGATACCATTGTTAGTGTCCTAGACATGCCACGAGATCTCTAAGCGTGATTCATGTGTGAATAAAATTAAAAATAAGTTGCGGAGGACTTACATTGATCGGTTGAGTTCAAAACCTTTTTCTTGGATGATGGAAGCTCACCGCCTTCTTTTAATGTTTCCAACACTCGGGTGAGTCTCCCTATCACCTTCATTTGACTCCTTAATGTGCTAGAATTGAATAATTTTACAACAAAATCCATGGACAAGAGGGAGAGAAGCTCGGCATTGAGGGAGAAGAGAAGATTTTTTTTGCTGTGAATAGTAACTTAATACCAATTTCCAAAATTGACTTAATTTAAATAGTCAAGTAGAGTGTTGAAATTGGTTTGTGTAAAATACAAGCAATCCAAGCCTTTTACTCAACCTTCAAATCAATTCCAAAATCAAGTCTAACCACTTCCATCATTAGTCAAACAAATGATGTAAGTGAAGTGGGTCCCACCACTTTTAAATTCCGAATTTAAGTCGGCTAACTTGACATACAACTTCGCTCGGGCCCGAGTTCATTTAATTCCGAATTAAAAAAAAATTTCTGTTGTGACGTAATTAAATCCAATTTAATTAAATAATAAAGTCTAGCAAAATTATTACGAAAGTCGCTTGCGAATTAATTCTAAATTAATTCTTTCGCCCGAATTAAAATCCAATTTTAATTCCGCTTTGAAATATAATTTCTTTTAATATATCCAATATATTATTTTAGCCCAACTAAATAAATTAAATAGAAAAATCCAATTTAACTATTAAATTTATTTTTACCGATTAATTCCAAATTAATCATGTTCTCTCTCTTCTAGTCGAATTAATCCCAGATTAATTCTTGCCGTAATTAATCCTAGATTAATTTTCTCTCTCTCATAATTAATTCTGTTCGAGTCAAATGTCATCGGTGAATCTTTGGGAGGCGACCCAAGAGATCCCTGGATATGTTGGCAGTAAATACGGTCATCGGACTATCCAAACACGTGCGTACCCGGTACCATGTTCCTACCAATTTACAAGACATGGTTGGCTTCTAGCAAAGCATTATGCCTACCCAATTCTCCAGAAATATTCTTTTAAGGAATATATAATATATATCAGGCGTAGTATACTAAGTATTGCGTATTACGATCCAGTATCGGATGTCACATGCTAGGCCTGGGGCTGGAATTGTGTCTGCCCCGTACGAAGCATATACCAGATCACTAGCAACTAGTTTCTTTATGATCGGAAAGTCATGATATAGTCATACTTTCCCGATGGCTATAGCACTATAGAGTACCAGTTCTGTATCCCTGCGTGATCATCATCTCCATATGACTGAAGTGATACTTCCATCTTGAAATCACACCCAATACACTACGATTCTCAGTATACCCAGAAGAGGCATACACAGAACCTGTTAAAGCCCCGGACGACCAAAACCAAAGTATACTGATTGTCGCAAGTATTAGCGATGCAAGTCTCAGGTCAAGACCATATAGACCTACCCTGATTCGGATTCCCATAGACACATAGTAATACTACCAATGGGATTCCGAGGGGTCTATCCAAAGCGAAGCTGTTTCCATACCGTCGGTAAACAGAACCTCCTATTACACTTGCATGAGTATCTAATACCCAAATATATGAGAACTATGTCGTTACGCTTCCATAACACGCACAAGTGTAATACTAGCCTATTCCGCATTATCGATGTCCAGTCTCGATAATACTACGACTATGGATATTTAATGATTAAACCTTAGTGGATTAATATTGTCTCATATCTTATTAATCTGGTACTAATCATATGGACTTTTATCATTTATATATCCAGGTAATCCAATTATAAATGATAAAAGAGCAATTTCATTTGTCACATAGTTAATTTTGTACAATAACACCATGTTGTTTACAAAATAGTGATGATATGGGTTATAATTATCCAACATCTATTGGGTCGCTTCCCAAAGATTCACCAATGACATTTGACTCATATAGAATTAATCTGGGAATAATTTTGAGAGAGAAAATTAATGTGGGATTAATTGCGGCAAGAATTAATCTGGGATTAAATTCATATAGAAGAGAGAACGCGATTAATTTAGAATTAATCGATAAAATAAATTTAATAGTTAAATTGGATTTTTCTATTTAATTTATTTATTTGGGGGCTAAAATAATATATCGAATATATTAATTGAAATTGGATTTCAATACGAAATTAAAATTGGATTTTATTTCGAAGGAACGAATTAATTTGGAATTAATTCGTAAGCGACTATCGTAATAATTTTACGAGGCATAATTATTTAATTAAATTGGATTTAATTATGTCGCAATGACAAATTCATTTAATTCAGAATTAAATGAACCCGGGCCCAAGTCTAGTTGTGTGTTGTGTAAGCCAACTTAAATTTGGAATTTAAAAGTGGTGGGACCCACTTGACTTACATCAATTGTCACAAATAGATGAAAGTGGTTGGCAATTTTAAATGAAGCATTTAACAACACAACTACCAACTTTTGTAACACAATACTATTCACTCTTCTCTTTCCTTCTATGTCACTTGGCCGAATTCTCTCTTCTTGGAAGGGAAAATTTTGCTTCAATTTTTCTTACAAGCTAACATTTGGAGAGTCTTATAAAGTGATAGGGAAACTCACCCAAGGGTTTAACAACAAATCAAAGGCTTGGAGCTTCATTCTACAAAAGAAAGTTTTTGAAATTTCTCAACAACTCAATGTAAGTATTTCCGCAACTTACTTGATGATTTCACACACAAATCATGTTTAGGATATTGGAAGCATGTCTTAGAGACTAACAATGGTATTTAGAGCCTTCTAAACTTGATTTTGAAATCTAGGGTTCATAACTTTAATTTGGGTATTTTTGCTTGGAGCATGATAATTCTAAATTGAGTGTTTGGTTGATGTTAGATTATGATAACTTAGAGTTGTGCATCATTGGATTGTTAAACATTGATTAGATCAAATTTTCCCCAAAATCCTTAGCATGGCCGAATGTACCCTAGGATTATCTCATGGTCATTTTTTGAAATTAGACACTTGGATGTGTAATGGCATGAAATTGAATGTTAATTGTTGATTTAATTGGATTGAAATCAAATTGAATGTTAATTTCTTGCTTATTGTTGTGAGATGCATGTTGTTGGAGAATTGATTTTGCTTTAATTTGTGTTGGACATGAATTGGAATATTAACCATGATTAATTAGATTAATTAATATTTTGGAAATGTTAGATTTTAGTTGTGTTAATTACACTTTAATTGAATTAATATGATATTTGGAATATTGTATTAATGAAAATTAGTCCCTAAAATACTAATTGGGCTAATTTTGTTATATTTGGGCTAATGGGCTTGGTTGGACCAAGTTTGGTTTTGGACAATTGGGTTGGATCCAATTAGGCCTAAACCATTTCCATAAAAGTCCAAAATATGACTTTGGGCCTTTTAATAATTTAATTGGGCCTAATGGGCCAAAATTAATTTTTGGCATAGGTTGATTCCTAAATGGGCCAAGGAATTATGGGTTTGAATGATAATAGCCAAAAGTCCATGCCTAAAGAATTAATTAAAAGCCCATTGGACCTAATCGAATTGACATTGGATGCTAAATGGGCCTTTGAGGCCATTTGGATTGGATTTGGAATCCAAGTCTAAAAAGGCATTAATAAAATAAGTGTAATTATTTAATTTGGAATTAACTTGAATTAGTATTGAATACAATTAAAATTGGATTTAATATTGTAGTTCGATATAATTCAAGAATACTTACTTTGAGTATTTATTCTTAAACGAGTTGGACTCGCGCAAATCAAATCATTGTATGAACATTGGATGGTCATTAATTGAAGAATTAATTAATTGTAGTAGATTGATTGACAACATGCTATGTGAGAATACTTGGATGTATTTGTTGAATAATGTATATCGGATGGATATTAGATGAGTGGGGGCAATTTTAGAAATTATTGTAAATATGGTATTTATTTGAAATTTGCGCGTCCAGCCTATCACCTCTCATTCTCATTGTATTTCTCTTCTCACCAATTCCCCTCAATGTAAATGAGGTTTCTTATAGGATTATGTAATTGGGTTTTAGAAGAATGTAAAGTGCTAGCGGGAGAGAGGAAGAGAGAGAGAGATTTGTTCTAGGAACAAATTGTTTATATCCATCAGCATATCATTATTAAATTTACCGCGCCTTATTATGCTTTTAGAATGCATGTTTAAGGGTGTATGATGAGACCTAATAAAAGATAATAAATTTGTTGCCAATTTATGAAAACGCCCTCACATCAAATATTAAGTGTTCTCGGTCAAACTGAGGGTGTCCTAGGAACTGAGTGTTCTCTTGCAAATATCTCACTATTGGAGCCATCTAGCAGTCGGCTGGAGTGACTGAGGTGACAACCTTAGCTTCTTCCTTCCAGATGGCCGGCCACTGCAAATACACCACTGGAATAGATTGGGTATTGTCCCTTTGCATTTTCGAACTGAGGGTGTCCTAGGAATTCGTATAAGTGTTCTTTGTCCTAAGAACTTATGAGATTGTGAGCTCCTCAAATGTCGACAGAAGTTCTTTCACCTTTTGCAATTAGGAGGCCATTTGTGAGTCTCGTGCTTGATATGACCCTCGGAATTAGTTCACAGTAAGCTGAGAGTCTGACTTGACTTCTATCTTTTTAGCTCCTAAATCCTTAGCCAATTTAATCCAGCTATAAGAGCTTCATACTCGACTTCATTATTGGTGACTTTGAAACCACACTTGACTGCCTGCTGTAGTGTGTCACCTTCGGGGGTTGTGATCATGATTCCAAGCCTATATCCTCGCTTATTGTTTGACCCATCGACTGCAAGTTTCCATGTGGCTGTCGACTGGACATATTGGATTTCTAGTGTTGCAGAGACTAGTAGACCAGGGTTGAAGTCGGCTACGAAATCTGCTAGAGCTTGAGATTTGATCTCGGTTCGTGTTTGGTAAGTGATGTCATGTTCTCCGAGCTCCACAACCCATTTCACATGTCTCTCAGAGATCTCGGGTTTATGGAGTGTGGGAACACAGAACTTGACGAGGCTGTTCTAGACTCACGGCCTAGTTGGGAGTACGAAATAACATGGAGTCGCCACCCGGTGTGAACCGGGACAAAGATTTAAGGCCGCACTAACCCCTCGCAAGGGAAGACCTCAAACCGTTGGGTTCGGAATGGTCCCTTACTTATGTCACTTGTAATGAAAGGATTTGTGTAATAATTTAATAAGGCCTAAGTAACACTTATTTCCAAGAGTATCATGCTTCTAAATCCACATGCATGAAATTAATCATCACAACATGCAACATCACATGGCAATCTCACGAACATTTCTCAATCATATGATAGGGAAAACTAAGAACAACCTAATCATGCTTGAGTACTATCTCATGAATATATTAACCAAATAACATGCTAACAGCCTAATCATGCTTGAATATCATCCAAGAACACATCGAATGGATAAATGCAGGAATACAAATAATATGATTGGCTACATAATGCAAGGGAGATCACCCAAAAGGCAGTTGTGCATTAAATATGATGAGACAGACTTAGTTCAGTGTGCGCGCGTTCGTGTAGCGTTCATAAACACGTTCGAACGGTAAATATAAAGTTCGCGTTCATGTAGCGTTTGATAATGCGTTCGAACGGTACCAGACCTGATAATACAAAATGCATGCGCGTTCGAGTAGCGTTTGTAAAACACGTTTGAACGGGAAACAAAAGGTTCGCGTTCGTATAGCAATCGATAATGCGTTCGAACGGATCAAGACCTGATGAAACAAAATGCATGCGCGTTCGAGTAGCGTTTGTAAAACGCGTTCGAAAGGGAAACAGAAGGTTCGCGTTCGTATAGCGTTCGAAAACACGTTCGAATGAGAACAGTCCTGATGCACAAAATGTGACGCAATACATACATAAAAAAGCAAATAGCAAAATAGGAAGTGCGGCGAAGCATCGTGGCGAAGGATTTTAACCTCTACAATTAAAGGACCTTTCATCGCACTTACTAAGCCCATGTGCTCGATCACATCATGCATACAAAAATAAAGACAATCATATCAAACATAGTATATCCGATTGAACATATCTTATATCCAACCGAACACACATCAACCGGTGCGGCAAAGCATTGTGGTAAAGGATTTTAACCCCTCCAAATAGGGGACCTTTAATCCGACTTACTAAGCCCATGCACTCGATTGAATCATGCATACAAAAGTAACATACAGAATTCAAATAACGAAAAATAAATAAACCGAAGCAACATAAAACAAAAGAGTCTGCCGTTTACTCAAGTGGTACGTGGAGTTGTATCCCGAGTACAGATCATACGACCGTCCATTCGGAATCGGCTATGAAATTTATGTTCGGGTTTCCATCCTATATACCTCAAGAGGCGACACATTTTCCATTTCATTCAAGCCATAACATGCATCCACAAACGACTCTCATGCGAATAGAATTCAATAAACAATCAAAAGACGAATATAAACTAATGAGAAAAGTGTCGTCAGGTCTAACCTTTTAAATCACCTCTCGGATGTACGGTACACGATCGTCGAAAGGGTGGATGCTCCGCAACTCTTTCGGTTCACTGGTTCACTGCTCTCGTTCGTTGTCTTACTGTTTTGAGTCATCGTTCTCCGTCTTTTGCTGCTGCTTTGGACTCCGATTTGCTGCCGTTTTGCTATTGTTCTGCTGCTGTATTTTAGTTACTGTTCTTGGGATGTTTTGGCTACTGTTTTGGGTGTGATTTTCGGTGGTATTGGTGTGGTTCGGGGGGCTGTTTTGTGTGTGTGTTTAGGGCTGCTGAATACGTGTTTTAGGGCTGCTGTATGGGCTGTTTTTTTGGTGATACAAGGTTGCTAAATGGAGGTCTGGTTTTCGGTGATTAGGGGAAGGGGATGAAGAGAATTTTTGTGTTATTTCTTGTAATATGCGTGAACTTCTAGGGTTTCTGTGTGTGTTGTAATTTTCGTGTGAGTTGTGTGTATATTATGTGTATGAGCTAGGGGAGTGCATGTCTTGGTTAGGGGTTGTTTATATAGAGAAAGGCTAGGGCTTCACCTTGTCTCACAAGGAAGGGATTTGATTTGGTGTTGAGCAAGGAAAGTCAAAGATTGAGGGGGGACAAATTTGGTTTAGATTAGGAAGTCAATATCTTTAATTTGTTATAATTGATTTTAATTAGGCATGACATATTTTTAATTTAGTATGTGATTTTGTTTAGTTAGGAAGGAATCTTGTGTAATTGGTGGGTGAATATCTTAATTAAGGAATTAAAATATTTGATTGATTTCAATGTTTATTTTAATTTGGTATGTGATTTTTAGATTTGTTTTGATTTCACCATGTGTTAAATATGTGTTTTAAGTGGGCTTGGGCGTGTGGGCCAAGGCTTGGGCGAATTGGGCTTGATGTGAGGCTAGCAGCAAAACCAGAGTTACCGACACCGTTCGAACGCTTCCTCGAACGTGGCACGAATGCCCGCAATCTGTTTGGCGTTCGAACGTATACACGAACGCAGCACGAACGAAAACAGTGAACCTTGTTTATTCTGAATTCCCCCTTCCGATGTCCATTTTCCGTGACCTCCGTGACTTAAAAGGTAGTGTCTCCAAATGAGACTCATCATATGGACTTATATGCAAAAATGCAGTGCCTACAGTCGCCCCCACTTTGATGGGACTTGTGTAATGTGTAACAGTGACAATCCTATCAAAGTTATGCAATGCATTTCTACTTATCTGGCTCGCCAGCTGCCACTTGACTTGCCATGTGTTGCGTGGAGTGGATGTTGTGCCGTACCTGGCATGCTAAACCTCATACCCGAAGTGTCGCAGTTGCGTCTCCGTACCTAGAGTGTCGCAGTGATATCTCCATACCCGGAGTGCCGTACCTGGCGTGCTAAACCTCATACCTAAGGCGTCGCAGAGTAATATCTCCATACCCGGAGTGCCGTACCTGGCTTGCTAAACCTCATACCTAAGGCGTCGCAGTAATATCTCCATACCCGAAGTGCCGTACCTGGCTTGCTAAACCTCATACCCAAGGCTTCGCAGTAATATCTCCATACCCGGAGTGCCGTACCTGGCGTGCTAAACCTCATACCTAAGGCGTCGCAGTAGTAATATCTCCATACCCAGAGTGCCGTACCTGGCGCGCTAAACCTCATACCCAAGGCGTCGCAGTAATATCTGCATACCCGGAGTGCCGTACCTGGCTTTCTAAACCTCATACCTAAGGCATCGCAGTAATATCTCCATACCCGGAGTGTCGTACCTGGCTTGCTAAACCTCATACCCAAGGCGTCGCAGTAATATCTCCATACCCGGATTGCCGTACCTGGCGTGCTAAACCTCATACCTAAGGCGTCGCAGTAATATCTCCATACCCGGAGTGCCGTACCTGGCGCGCTAAACCTCATACCCAAGGCGTCGCAGTAATATCTCCATACCCGGAGTGCCGTACTCGGTAAAATTAATCTGATGTCTCCATACCCGGAGTGCCGTACCCGGTAAAACTGATCTGATATCTCCATACCCGGAGTGCCGTACCCAGCAAAACTGATCCTATGTTAATGTGGGCCTCGCCCCCAGAGTGCCATACCCAGCTAGACTGATGATTATAAGGATGTGGGCCTCGCCCCCAAAGTGCCATACCCGGCCAGACTGATGTTGATAAGGATATGGGGCTCGCCCCCAGAGTGCCATACCTGGCCAGACTGATACTGTTAATGATATGGGCCTCGCCCCCAGACTTATACCGATATGAGCTTCGCCCCCATGCTGATACTGATATGGGCTTCGCCCCCCAGATTGATGCTGATGTGGGCATTGCCCTCAAACTGATGTGGGCCTTGCCCCTACACTGTTACTGATGTGGGCCTCGCCCCAAACTGGTACTGATGTGGGCCTCACCCCAACACTGTTACCGATGTGGGCCTCGCCCCAGATTATTACTGATATAGGCCTCGCCCTCAGACTGATACTGATACGGGTCTCGCCCCAAACTGATACAGACGTGGGCCTCGCCCCGAACTAATACTGATATGGGCCTCGCCCCTGTGATTCATTCCTGAAGACTGCTGACATTGTACTGTTGCTGCTTCTGGTTGGCTTGCATTTGACGCTTACTTTTTCTCCTTTGAAACCTGTTATTACAAAAAAGAACAAACAAAAAAGGATGCAAATATGTTACGTGTATGCATGCATGCATGATTGAATTTTCTATTCCGTTGGGTTAGGTCTTCTGCCAATTCTCTTGGTGACTGCTCGGTTTTCTCTCCCTCGGGCAAATGACTGCTTCATTCTTTCCATATTGATCGGCTCGGTGAACTCATTCCCTTCTGACAGTCTCACTGCCACATTTCCCAATTTCTGAATGGCTATCTCATCTTTTCTGTTTTCTTATTCTGAGGATTCCCCGTGTTCATAGTACAAAGGTTGAATGCCTTTCTCTAATATACTCATATTGCAGAAGAGATTCAGCGAAGTGAACGTCTTTATTATCTCCATAATTTGCATCTTCGTCTTCACCCGTCTTCTTGCTTTCTTCGAACATCAGATTCTCCAACTATAGTAGTTCTTTTTCCCATTTACTTCTCCTTTTTGCCACCTCCTCCCCGTCACTGTCCGAGAAGTTTTCCCAGAAATCCCCCATCTGCTTTATTTCATTTTTGCCACTGTTGTCCTGTATCCCCATGCGAGAAGTTTGATGGTTGTGGGTTTGGAAGGCAAGGTTGTCTGGTAGGCCAGTGTTGATCATATATGTGGGTGGAGGTTTTCTATGTATGTCGGGTTGTTCTTTTTCTGGGTCAGGTATTTTGTGTGAGTCTATGAGGTCCTGGATTTCGTGCCTAAGGCGGGTGTAATTGTTAGTTTCATGACCCTTTTGCTGATGGAAGTAACAGTAAAGGTTCAGGTTAAGGTAGCAAGGCACATGGTTTGGGAGTGGTTTAGGCTCTAAGGGATATATGAGTCCTTGCCTTTTCAGCTTTTCAAATACCTCCGACAAAGGTTTACCCAGATCGGAGAATCGTCTATTTCTGATGGGGGTAACCCTAGAGGGAGTGGGCTTGGTCCTTGAAGGTTTCCCAATGATTTTTCCATTCTGGTTGCACAACTTTCTATTATTAGCTACACGGGGGGGGTAAAGTCAAACTGGCCACAACATTGGTCAAAACTTGCAATTGCTCAACAATTTCAGCTACTTTGATCTCCAATCAATCTAGGTGGGATCCCTCGTTGGCGGATTCACTCATGCTTGTTACTGTTCTTTTAGTGAGTCTTCTCTCTTCCCTAACCAACGGGAATCTTTGATGGCTTTTTGAACACACAGGGTTAGCATGATGTATGTATGCATGGGGTGCATGAGATGCATGTAACATATATAACATACTAAATCAACTAAAATTTTCAAAAAAATCGGTCCATTATCATTTTAGAAGCTTTTGGGCTAACTGTCATAGGAGTGAACTCGTCCCAGTTTAAATGGCCCAACGAGTTCACATCTCATGGCAAGGAGTCCAACTAAATCCAAATGGTAATGTTCCGAACACAAGCACAAAGTGGCCCGTCAACACTTAGAAGCCTTTGGCCCAATCGTCATAAAAAACGTTCTTGTCCCAGTTTAAATGGCCCAACAAGCCCATATCCCATGACAAATGGCCCAAATGGATCCAAACGACGATGTTCCCAAACACAAGCATAAAAGAAAGATAATGCAAACATAAAACAATGATTTCTATAGAATGGCCCATCAACATTTCAGAAGCTTTGGGCCTAATGGTCATAAGGTACGAACTCGCCCCAGTTTAAATGGCCCAGCAAGTTCGAATTTCTGACAATAGTCCAACTCCATCCAAATGAGGATGGTCCACAAGCACATACTCAAGGAAATAATTGTTACTTTAACCATACAACCCCGGTCTATGGGTAGGTTCGCAAGAGTATAGACAAAGGCTCTCACCGACGAAGGATGGCCCACAACTAGGTCTCCCCACTCAAGGGTTCAAGCGACCAAGTGAGCGCACCTTTTTTTTATACACTAAGGTACGTGCCAATGAGCTATGGTGTGTGACGGACTGTCAAATGGATTTCCCGTTGTAGATTCCCCAGAGGGAGGGTGGAGCAAGGCTCACTTAAATACCCAAGCCTCTTAGGCTCTTATCACTTGTTGTCAGGAATAAAAAACGAGTCCTCCAAATTAGTCCATCACAATAGGCTACGAGTAGATAGCTATCTAGGTGCCTTCACAGCTTTTCCTTCTAGAAAGGTAGTGAGTGAAGGAAGACACCAAACCATTACCTAGCCTCAGAATGCCTTTGATTAAACCCCCATTTCATCCACTATAGACACGGTCAATTAGAACATAAATCCAAACATTACAAAGACAATATTTCGGGGCCGATTCTCTATCCCCAGTGGAGTCGCCAGACTGTGGGAACACAGAACTTGACGACGCTGTTCTAGACTCGCGGCCTAGTTGGGAGTACGAAATAACATGGAGTCGCCACCCGGTGTGAACCGGGACAAAGATTTAAGGCCGCACTCACCCCTCGCAAGGGAAGACCTCAAACCGTTGGGTTCGGAATGGTCTCTTACTTATGTCACTTGTAATGAAAGGATTTGTGTAATAATTTAATGAAGCCTAAGTAACACTTATTTCCAAGAGTATCATGCTTCTAAATCCACATGCATGAAATTAATCATCACAACATGCAAAATCACATGGCAATCTCACGAACATTTCTCAATCATATGATAGGGAAAACCCAGAACAACCTAATCATGCTTGAGTACTATCTCATGAATATATTAACCAAATAACATGCTAACAGCCTAATCATGCTTGAATATCATCCCAAGAACACATCGAATGGATAAATGCAGGAATACAAATAATATGATTGGCTACATAATGCAAGGGAGATCACCCAAAAGGCAGTTGTGCATGAAATATAATGAGACAGACTTAGTTCAGTGTGTGCGCGTTCGTGTAGCGTTCGTAAACGCATTCGAACAGTAAACAGAAAGTTTGGGTTCGTGTAGCGTTTGATAACGCGTTCGAACGGTACCAGACCTAATGATACAAAATGCATGCGCGTTCGAGTAGCGTCTGTAAAACGCGTTCGAACGGGAAACAAAAGGTTCGCGTTCGTATAGCGTTCGATAACGTGTTTGAACGGATCAAGACCTGATGAAACAAAATGCATGCGCGTTCGAGTAGCGTTTGTAAAACGCGTTCGAAAGGGAAACAGAAGTTTCGCGTTCGTATAGCGTTCGAAAACACGTTCGAACGAGAACAGACCTGATGCACAAAATGTGACGCAATACATACATAAAAAAGCAAATAGCGAAATAGGAAGTGCGGCGAAGCATCGTGGCGAAGGATTTTAACCTCTACAATTAAAGGACCTTTCATCGCACTTACTAAGCCCATGTGCTCGATCACATCATGCATACAAAAATAAAGACAAACATAGTATATCCGATTGAACATATCTTATATCCAACCGAACACACATCAACCGGTGTGGCAAAGCATTGTGGTAAAGGATTTTAACCCCTCCAAATAGGGGACCTTTAATCCGACTTACTAAGCCCATGCACTCGATTGAATCATGCATACAAAAGTAACATACATAATTCAAATAACGAAAAATAAATAAACCGAAGCAACATAAAAAAAAGAGTGTGCCGTTTACTCAAATGGTACGTGGAGTTGTATCCCGAGTACAGATCATACTACCATCCATTCGGAATCGGCTATGAAATTATGTTCCGGTTTCCATCCTATATACCACAAGAGGCGACACATTTTCCATTTCATTCAAGCCACAACATGCATCCACAAACGACTCTCATGCGAATAGAATTCAATAAACAATCAAAAGACGGATATAAACTAATGAGAAAAGTGCCATCAGGTCTAACCTTTTAAATCACCTCTCGGATGTACGGTACACGATCGTCGGAAGGGTGGATGCTCCGCAACTCTTCCGGTTCACTGGTTCACTGCTCTCGTTCGTTGTCTTACTGTTTTGAGTTGTCGTTCTCTGTCTTTTGCTGCTGCTTTAGACTCTGATTTGCTGCCGTTTTGCTATTGTTCTGCTGCTGTATTTTAGTTACTGTTCTTGGGATGTTTTGGCTACTGTTTTGGGTGTGATTTTCGGTGGTATTATGGTGTGGTTCGGGGGCTGTTTTGTGTGTGTGTTTAGGGCTACTGAATACGTGTTTTAGGGCTGTTGTATGGGCTGTTTTTTCGGTGATACAAGGTTGTTAAATGGAGGTCTGGTTTTCGGTGATTAGGGGAAGGGGATGAAGAGAATTTTTGTGTTATTTCTTTGTAATATGCGTGAACTTCTAGGGTTTCTGTGTGTGTTGTGATTTTCGTGTGAGTTGTGTGTATATTATGTGTATGAGCTAGGGGAGTGCATGTCTTGGTTAGGGGTTGTTTATATAGAGAAAGGCTAGGGCTTCACCTTGTCTCACAAGGAAGGGATTTGATTTGGTGTTGAGCAAGGAAAGTCAAAGATTGAGGGGGGACAAATTTGGTTTAGATTAGGAAGTCAATATCTTTAATTTGTTATAATTGATTTTAATTAGGCATGACATATTTTAATTTAGTATGTGATTTTGTTTAGTTGGGAAGGAATCTTGTGTAATTGGTGGGTGAATATCTTAATTAAGGAATTAAAATATTTCATTGATTTCAATGTTTATTTTAATTTGGTATGTGATTTTTAGATTTGTTTTGATTTCACCATGTGTTAAATATGTGTTTTAAGTGGGCTTGGGCGTGTGGGCCAAGGCTTGGGCAAATTGGGCTTGATGTGAGGCTAGCAGCAAAACCAGAATTACCGACAACGTTCGAACACTTCCTCGAACACGGCACGAATGCCCGCAATCTGTTTGGCGTTCGAACGTATACACTAACGCAGCACGAACGAAAACAGTGAACCTTGTTTATTCTGAATTCCCCCTTCCGATGTCCGTTTTCCGTGATCTCCGTGACTTAAAAGGTAGTGTCTCCAAATGAGACTCATCATAGGGACTTATATGCAAAAATGTAGTGCCTACATGGAGTATGCTTCTCAAGGGGTAAGATGTGTAGATAGTGATCAGATAGCCTTGAATATAAGGGCGTAGCTTTCGAGCTGGTGTTATTAGTGCAAGTACCAACTTCTCCATTTGGGTGTATCGTGTCTTCCCGTCGAGTTGAGCTTTACTTACATAGTAGACTGTGAGTTGTGTCCATTCTTCCTCTCTGATCAAGACTGCTCTGATGGCTTGCTCTAACACTCCCAAATAGAGGAATAGCCTTTCATTGTCGACTGGATTTGAAAGGAGTGGTCAAGTTGTCAAGTACATTTGAGTTCCTTTAAAGATTCTTTGCAGACTGGGGTCAATTCAAAGTTATTTGCTTTCTTGAGGGGGAAGAAGAATAAAAAATTATTGTCTATAGACTTGGAAATGAACCGATTCAAAGCCGCGATCCTTCCTACAAGTCGCATGACATCTTTCGGGCTAGTGGGGGAGAGGATATTGAGGATTGACTTAATCTGATCAAGATTAGCTTTTATCCATCATCGAGTGATCATGTAACCTAGAAACTTACCCGAAGCAACGCTGAAGGTGCATTTAATGGGATTCAGCGTCATGCCATATTTCTTCATAATGGAGAAGATGAAGACCAGTTGTAGTCAAAGATGTCTTGTACGTCTTGGGTCCACTCATTTGATGTCTTGTAATAGGCCATACGGCTGAACATGTGTCTAGTTGCTTCTTATTTGGTGAATGAAAACTTGTTATACCTTTATATATATATATATATATATTCATATGTAATAAATGTGAAAATGTAGCATTAATATGATAATAATGCATGGATTACACGTTTCTCATATAAGCCTAGCTTATATGTACGCAATTGGCCACCTCTGAATTCGCGAAGAACACGAACGACCTTTCTGAACTATACAAGTCGAGATCATCACATATGTTTAACAATACCCTTGTCGTAGGCGATCCGAGTTGTGCTTAGGAAACATGGATTACACCGTCAATTTTTCGAGGCACAAATCTCACATTGTTGACGTGTCCACGATTCTTTACAACTAAACAAAACACCATTTTAGATATATGTGATCCACCCTAGGTGATTGGCTTTGGAAAAGTCTTAAGAATCGTGACTTACTCACATCGATACCTTAATCCATTATGGTAGACATACGGACCGATGGATCCTATCTTGATACACACTTGATTAACGAGTGCATCAGTCCACACACAATGAACATCTAGCAGTCAGACTATAAAAGGTCTCTTACATATATGGCATCAAAGTGTAGAGGATCACACAGAAAATAATTGATATCCTATAGTCAAAGGATTACATATACTACTCGACTCGATGAGATACCTATTAACGATGGTGTGTACTTCCAAATATTAGGAATCACATGTGAGTCATTCAGTATTCGCTCCAACAAATAGCCACATGTCTATATGAAATTCCTTTGCTTATGGTACATCAGGTTAAACCGTTGGAACTCCTAATTAAATAAATGACATGTGCTAGTCTTCTAGGTTTATAGGAATTCGACTGTGGGACACAGAAACTGGGCGACGCATGTTGTTCTAGGCTCGCGGCCTAGTTGGGAGTACGGAGTAGCCTGCGGGGGACTAAACCGGAGAATAATGGAGTCGCCACCCGGTGTGAACCGGGACAAAGATTTAAGGCCGCACTCACCCCTCGCAAGGGAAGACCACAAACCGTTGGGTTCGGAATGGTCCCTTACTTATGCCACTTGTAATGAAATGATTTGTGCAATAATTTAACAAAGCTTAAGCAACATTTATTTCCAAGGATAATTTACTCTTAAGTTCGCATGCATAAGTACAAGGCTCATATATAAGTTTGCATATAACCTATGTCTGAATTTACATATAACATATTTGCATATAATCTATGTCCGAATTTGCATACAACCTATTTGTATATAATCTATGTCCCAATTTGCATGCATAAATGAATTGAAATACGGCAAGCATACAATGTCATAAGCATATTACATTTGATCATAGGCATGCCAGTAGATAGTAATTGTACAATCACGCATGAAAGCAAATCGGAATAACGACAAGCATATAACTTCATTAACATGTTGAATGGATGAATGCGGAAGCATAAGTAGATAACTATCGTGTAAACATGCATCATGCAAATGAACATGTGATCTTGTGGACACAATAAATGACTAACTGCGAGAACATTAACAATCTAAAAGGTAAATGACAAAATGAGTATCCATGCATGAGATGTGATGGAAGAGGGCCTGTTTACCGTGGGCGTTCGTGCGGCGTTCGTATTCGCGTTCGAACAGTAAACAGAAGGTTCGCGTTCAAGTAGCGTTCATAAACACGTTCGAACGGAAATGAAACAGAATGCTCATGTTCGTATGGCGTTTGGAAACACGTTCGAACGGAATGAGACCTGATGCATGATAATGCAAAATACATGTGCGTTCGAGTTGTGTTTGTAAGCACATTTGAACGAACTGAGACAGAAAACATGTGTTCGTACGGTGTTCTGAAACGCGTTCGAATGGGGTTACAGCAGTGACCTCCAAAATGCATTAAACAACATGACACATACGTGAACAGATGAATAGATGACACCTAATAAATAATAACAGGCTAAAAGGCGCGACAAAGCATCGTGGTAAATGATTTTATCCCCTCGAAATGGAGGACCTTTAATCCAACTTACTAAGCCTATGCGCTAATAACATAATGCATATAAAAATAAAGACAACAATATCGGACTTTGTATACCCGATTGAACACATCTTACATTCAACCGAATATACGTCATCCGGCGCGGTGAAGCATCGTGGTAAATGATTTTAACCCCTCAAAATGGAGGACCTTTAATCCAACTTACTAAGCCCATGCACTAATAACATAATGCATATAAAAATAAAGACAACATATCGGACTTTGTATACCTGATTGAACCATCTTACATTCAACCGAATATATGTCATCCGGCGCGGCGAAGCATCGTGGTAAAGGATTTTAACCCCTCAAAATGAAGGACCTTTAATCCAACTTACTAAGCCCATGCGCTAATAACATAATGCATATAAAAATAAAGACAACAATATCGGACTTTGTATACCCGATTGAACACATCTTACATTCAACCGAATATACGTCATCCGAAGTGGTGAAGCATCGTGGTAAAGGATTTTAACCCCTCGAAATGGAGGACATTTAATCCAACTTACTAAGCCCATGCGCTAATAACATAATGCATATAATAATAAAGACAACAATATCGGACTTCGTATACCCGATTGAACATATCTTACATTCAACCGAATATACATCATCCGGCGCGGCAAAGCATCGTGGTAAAGGATTTTAACCCCTCGAAATGGAGGACCTTTAATCCAACTTACTAAGCTCATGCGCTAAAAACATATGCATATAAAAATAAAGACAACAATATCGGACTTTGTATATCCGATTGAACACATCTTACATTCAACCGAATATATGTCATCCGGCGCGGCGAAGCATCTTGGTAAAGGATTTTAATCCCCCGAAATGGAGGACCTTTAATCCAACTTACTAAGCCCATGCGATTTATCTCATCATTACACAAACAAATAACATGCAGAAATTAAATAATGGATAATAAACAAACAAGACAAAATAAATCGAAATATTTGTCGTTTGCTCAAGTGGTACGTGGAGTTGTATCCCAAGTACAGACCGCACTACCGTCCATTCGGATTCGGCTATGGAATTTATGTCTGGGTTTCCATCCTCTATACCACAAGAGGCGACATATTTTCCCATTCATTCAAAAGCCACAACATGCATCCACAAACGACTCTCATGCGAAGAAAATAAATAAAACAATCAAGAGGTGAATAAAAATGAATAATAGAAGTGCCCTCAGGTCTAACCTTTTAAAATCGTCTCTCGGAAGCGCGTTACACAGCCGTCGGAAGGGCTGATGCTCCCCAACTCCTCCGATTCACTGGTTCAACATTTTTCTTCACTGTTTCGATGTTCAGGCTGCTGTTTTCACTCCGTTTTGCTGCTGTTTTCGCTGTATTTTCTGGTCATTATTTCGGGGTAATTCTGGACTATTTTGGGTAGTTTGGGGCGTGCAGTTCGGGACTGTTTTGGGCTGACTTCAGAGTTATTTATTCACTGTTTTGGCTGTGTGTAGAGGCTGTTTATGTGTGGTTTTAAGGTGGTTTTCGGGACTGTTTTGGGCTTACTTCAGGCAGTGTTTTAGGCGTGAAATATGGGCTGTTGTGGGGTTGTTATTTGCGTGAGTTTGAGGTAGTTTGTGGAGCTGTTATTTGCGTGAGTTTGAGGCAGTTTGTGGAGGCTGATGAAGGCTATGTGAGTGGGCTGTGAGTTGACCAAGAGGAGTGTGGCATTCTATGTTGTTCACGTTACTTGTTGATGATGAAGGGCAGTGTTCTGAGTGAGGGGCGTTTGTAGCGGGTGTATGGCGTGAGGTCGAGGCTAATGGCGTGTTAAGCGAGTTTAAAGGCAGATTAGGGTGCGATGTGTGTATGGCGCGTGAATGGGGGCTAAACGAGAAGGGTTTGATGGATGATTCGTGGTCTTTGGTTTGTGAGATTAGAGAGAGAAGGAAAGCTGGTGGCGTGGTTATTATATGTTTGTTAAAGGGCTGATGTTTTTGTGTCGGTTTGATTCACAGGGCTAGGTGTTTTGTTGGTCGGTGAAGGAAGAGAGAGGTGGGGAAGATTAGGGTTTTTTTTTGTTAAGGGGAGCTATGCGTTTGTTTGGTGAAGGGCTGTTAGGTAAGTGTGTGAAGGTGTCTAATGGAGAGGCTGCGAGTCTTTGTGTGTAAGGTTTGTGTGGACTGGTTGTGGTCTACGAGAGAGTGCTTTAGGGTTTCTTTGATGTTGGTTTTGAGAGAGAGATGGGCGAGAGGTTCGAGTGCGTTTGAGTCGGTTGAGGGCTTTGAAGGGGCTGTGTTGGCTGTGTCGTGAGGTGAAGTGTGTAGCGTGAAAGGGGCAATTGCGTGAAGGCTGTTTTTGTTGTGGCTTCGTTTATGCGTGAGGTTTGGTTATTTGTGTGGATAGAGAGAGGTGAGGCGTCCGTGGGGTTTGAGTTTTGTCCTGTTTTTATAGTTGGTAAGCTAGGGTTAAGGTTGTGCATGAGATTTTAAAATAAGGAAAGAAATCAAGTAGTTTATATGTGTATTTAATTAGATTATTTTAGGCAAGAATATTTATATTTTTGGTGGGGAATTTCTTTAAATTTGGTGAGTGAATTATTTAAATTAGGAATGGATTTATTTAAATTTTGGAATTTAATTTAATTAGATTTAATAATTAATTTCATTTAATTTATTTCAATTTAATTGGTTTTAATTTAATTTGTGACATGTGTTTTAAATGTTTTAATTGTGGATTTAATGGGCTTGGGCTAGGTGTGTGTTTTAAAAACGGAGGCCCAACAAGCAAACCCAAAGCTAATCCAGCGAATTAAATCCGACAGTGTGTCAATTCTGGCTCTTCCCTTCCGATGTCTGTTTCCCGCGGCTTCCGCAACTTAAAAGGTAGTGCCTCCATACGAGACTCATCATATGGACTTATATGCAAAAGTGCAGTGTCTACAGTCGCCCCCACTTTGATGGGACTTGTGCAGTGTGTGACAATGACAATCCTATCAAGTTTATGCAATGCATTTTACTTACCTGGCTCGCCAGCTGCCACCTGACTTGCCTGCTGCCTCGAGCTGAGTTGATGTCGCTGTGGACCTCGATCCTGGGACACATCCCAATAACTGTAACCGACAACGGGGGCCTCGACCCTGGGACGCATCCTAATACCGCTGAAAATATGGGGTCTCGACCCTAGGACGCATCCCAAAAATGATGAAGTAGTGGACCTCGATCCAGGGACGCATCCCAATAGCTGCAACAGACAACGGGGGCCTCGACCGGGACGCATCCCAATACCGCTGACAAAATGTGGGCCTCGACCCTGGGACGCATCCCGAAAATGATGATGCAGTGGACCTCGATCCTGGGACGCATCCCATAGCTGCAACCGACAACGGGGGCCTCGACCCTAGGACGCATCCCAATACCGCTGACAAAATAGGCCTCGACCCTGTGACGGATCCCGAAACTAATGATGCAGTGGACCTCGATCCTGGGACGCACCCCAATAGCTGCAACCGACAATGGGGGCCTCGACCCTGGGACGCATCCCAATACCGCTAACAAAATGGGCCTCGACCCTAGGATGCATCCCGAAACTAATGATGCAGTGGACCTCGATCCTGGGACGCATCCCAATAGCTGTAACCGACAACGGGGACCTCGACCCTAGGACGCATCCCGAAAATAATACTGATGTGGGCCTCAACCTTGGGACTCATCCCCGAAACTGATATTGATGCTGATGTGGGCCTCGACCCTGGGACTCATCCCCAAAACTGTTGATGATGTGGGTCACAACCCTAGGACTCATCCCCAAAACTGATGCTGATGTGGGCCTCGCCCCGGGACTCATCCCCCAAATCTGATACTGACGCTGATGTGAGTCTCGACCCTGGGACTCATCCCCAAATCTAATATTGATGCTGTGGGCCTCGCCCCCAAGCTGATACTGATGTGAGCCTCGACCCCAAACTGATACTGATAATGTGGGACTAGCCCCCAAGTTGATACTGATGTGGGCCTCGACCCCAAACTGATACTGATAATGTGTCTCCATACCCGGAGTGCCATTCCCGGCAAAACTGATACTGATGTCTTCGTACCCGGAGTGCCATACATGGCAAGACTACCCGGCTTGTTCATTCCCAAACTGTGTTTCCATTCTCGGAGTGCCATTCCCGGCTTGTTCATTCCCGAACTGTGTTCCATTCTTGGAGTGCCATTCTCGGCTTGTTCATTCCCGAACCTTGCTCTATTCTTCGATTGCCATTCTCGGCTTGTACTTTCTCGAGCCTTGCTCCATTCTCGGATTGTTCATTCTCGAACCTTGCTCCATTCTCGGATTTCCATTCTCGGCTTGTCCATTCTCTAACCTTGATCCATTCTCGGATTACCATTCTCGGCTTGTCCATTCTCGAACTCTGCTCCATTCTCCGATTACCATTCTCGGTTTGTTCATTCTCGAACCTTACTCCATTCTCGGATTACCATTCTCGGAAAATTTGATACTGAACTAAAGTGGACCTCGCCCTCAAAGTGCCATACTCGGCCAGACTGATTCTGAACTAATGTGGGCTTCGCCCCCAGAGTGCCATACCCGGCAGAACTGATACTGAACCATGTGGGCCTCGCCCCCAGTGTGCCATACCCGGTAAGACTGATTCTGAACTAAAGTGGGCCTCGCCCCCAGAGCGCCATACCCGGCAAGACTAATTCTGATAAATATGTGGGCCTCGTCCCCAGAGTGACATACCCGGCAAGACTGATTCTGATAAATATGTGAGCCTCGCCCCCAGAGTGCCATACCGGCAAGACTGATTCTGATAAAGATGTGGGCCTCGCCTCCAGAGTGCCATACCCGGCAAGACTGATACTAGTGATGTGATGTTTCATTTCAACATATTATACTGCCTCTTATGAGATAATCCTAATAGCTCGACATATTTTCGTCCTCAACGAATGCTTTCGCGTCGAAACCTGAGAACCTTTAAAGTACTTGATACACTCAACTCTGATTCTTTGAATAGGTGATCTGAACTAGACTCCCAGTGTGTGTGTGCCAAGGCTCTTTCGCAGTTTATTCCTTAAGTGAGCCAACTCGATGATTTCGTTTCGGAGAATCGGATCGGTGGGTCTAACCAATCTAGATGTCTCGATCACACTCTGTGATTACTTCGTCATACTCAACATGATATGGTCTTCTTCTTTTTTTCCTTTCGTCTCTTTCTTTTCATTCTTTCCATTCTCTTTTTTTTCTTTTTTCTTTTTCCGATGCGTGACACCCAGGCAGACGTGCCTTCGGCCTAAAGGCTTGGGGCGCAACTAGCGTTCAAAGACTCGATGGTTCACGGGATTCTGCAATTCACACCAAGTATCGCATTTCGCTACGTTCTTCATAGTCAAGCAAGTCTTCATCCTTACCCTTCATCTTACGGGTAACTGACTCTACCTGATCACGGAGTTTCTGTATCTCGGCCTGAGACCCTACTATTCTCTCAGTAGCATATTCGGCCATATCATCATCAAAAGCGGGGATGTCATCCCCCAACCTATTCGGAGGCTCCTCACGTCTTACATTCTCAGAGTTTCCCCCAGCACGGGGCACAACCATATTTGCCATGGTAATAGTCAAGGCTTGCAACTGTTCGGTAATCTTGGCGAAACCATTCTCCAGTTGGTCCATGCGAGACTCGTTTTCTGATCCACTCATATTTATTATCGGCCTTTTAGTGAGTCTTCCCTCTTCCCTAACCCAACGGGACTCTATGATATCTTTCATAGACATAGAGGGTGTTAACAGGATACATGTATGCGTGAGATGAATGAGATGCATGCGATACATGGAAGATGGAAGACTCACTAAAAGGCCGATCATCATTTTTGAAGCTTTTAGGCTAACTGTCATAGGAGTGAACTCGTCCCAGTTTAAATGGGCCAACAAGTTCACATCTCATGGCAATAAGTCCAACTGTATCCAAATGATAATGTTCCTAAACACAAACATATAATGGCCCATTGGCGTTTTAGAAGCTTTATGGCCTAATCATCATAAGATATGTTCTTGTCCCAGTTTAAATGGCCCAACAAGCCCATACCTCATGAAAAAAGGTCCGAATGGATCCAAACGACAATGTTCCCAAACACAAACATACATAAATAATTTTCTACAGAGTTTCCCACCAATATTTCAGAAGCTTTTGGCCCAATTGTCATAGGATACGAACTCGTCCCAGTTTAAATGGCCCAACAAGTTCGCATTTCTGACAAGAAGTCCAACTGCATCCAAATGAGGATGGTCCACAAGCACAAGGAAATAGTTGATATAGGCCATACAACTCCGGTCAATGTGTGGGTTTGCGGGAGTGTAGACAAAGACTCTCGCTGGCGAAGGATTGCCCACAACTAGGTCTCCCCACTCAAGGGTTCGGGCGACCAAGTGAGCGCACCCTTTTTTATAATTTACAGTAAGTGCCAACAAGTTATGGTGTGTGACTGACTGTCAAATGGAGTTCCCATTGTAGATTCTCCATATGGAGGGCGGAGCGAACTCTCTTAAAAACCCAAGCCTCTTAGGCTCTTATCGCTTGGTGACAGGAATAAACAATGAGTCCTCCAAATTAGTCCATCACAATAGGCTACAAGTAAGTGATTATCTAGATGCCTTCAAAGCTTTTCCTTATAGAAAAGTAGTGAATGAAGGAAGACACCAAACCATTACCCAGCCTTAAAAAGTGCCTTCGATTAAACCCCTTTTAACCCACAGTAGACACGGTTAATTAAAGCACAAATCCAAACATTACAAGACATTATTTCGGGGCCGATTCTCTATCCCAGTGGAGTCGCCAAACTGTGGGACACAGAAACTGGGCGACGCATGTTGTTCTAGGCTCGTGGCCTAGTTGGGAGTACGGAGTAGCCCGCGGGGGACTAAACCGGAGAATAATGGAGTCACCACCCGGTGTGAACCGTGACAAAGATTTAAGGCCGCACTCACCCCTCGAAAGGGAAGACCTCAAACCGTTGGGATCGAAATGGTCCCTTACTTATGCCACATGTAATGAAATGATTTGTGCAATAATTTAACCAAGCCTAAGCAACATTTATTTCCAAGGATAATTTACTCCTAAGTTCGCATGCATAAGTACAAGGCTCATATCTAAGTTTGCATATAACCTATGTCCGAATTTGCATATAACATATTTGCATATAATCTATGTCTGAATTTGCATACAACCTATTTGCATATAATCTATGTCCCAATTTGCAGGCATAAATGAAGTGAAATACGACAAGCATACAATGTCATAAGCACATTACATTTGATCATAGGCATGCCAGTAGATAGTAATTGTACAATCACGCATGAAAGCAAATCGGAATAACGGCAAGCATATAACTTCATGAACATGTTGAATGGATGAATGTGGAAGCATAAGTAGATAACTATCGTGTAAACATGCATCATTGAAACAAACATGTGATCTTGTGGACACAATAAATGACTAACTGTGAGAACATGAATAATCAAAAAGGTAAATGACAAAATGAGTATCCATGCATGAGATGTGATGGAAGAGGGCATGTTTACCGTGGGCGTTCGTGCGGCGTTCGTATCCGCGTTCGAACGGTAAACAGAAGGTTCGTGTTCGAGTAGCGTTCATAAACGTGTTTGAACGAAAATGAAACAGAATGCTCACATTCGTATGGCATTCAGAAACGCGTTCGAACGGAATGAGTCCTGATGCATGATAAGGCAAAATGCATGCGCATTTGAGTTGCGTTTGTAAACGCGTTCGATCGAACTGAGAAAGAAAACATGCCTTCGTGCGGCGTTCTGAAACATGTTCAAACGGGGTTACAGCAGTGACCTCCAAAATACAGTAAACAACATGACACATACGTGAACAGATGAATAGATGTCACCTAATAAATAATAACGGGCTAAAAGGCGCGGCAAAGCATCATGGTAAATGATTTTAACCCCTCGAAATGGAGGTTCTTTAATCCAACTTACTAAGCCCATGCGCTAATAACATAATGCATATAAAAATAAAGACAACAATATCGGACTTTGTATACCCGATTGAACACATCTTACATTCAACCGAATATACGTCATCCGAAGTGGTGAAGCCATCGTGGTAAAGGATTTTAACCCCTCGAAATGGAGGACATTTAATCCCACTTACTAAGCCCATGCGCTAATAACATAATGCATATAATAATAAAGACAACAATATCGGACTGATCGTATACCCGATTGAACATATCTTACATTCAACCGAATATACATCATCCGGCGCGGCAAAGCATCGTGGTAAAGGATTTTAACCCCTCGAAATGGAGGACCTTTAATCCAACTTACTAAGCTCATGCGCTAAAAACATATGCATAAAAAATAAAGACACACATATCGGACTTTGTATATCCGATTGAACACATCTTACATTCAACCGAATATATGTCATCCATCCGGCGCGGCGAAGCATCTTGGTAAAGGATTTTAATCCCCCGAAATGAGGACCTTTAATCCAACTTACTAAGCCCATGCGATTTATCTCATCATACCAACAAATAACAATGCAGAAATTAAATAATGGATAATAAACAAACAAGACAAAAAAATCGAAATATGGTCGTTTGCTCAAGTGGTACTTGGAGTTGTATCCCAAGTACAGACCGCACTACCGTCCATTCGGATTCGGGAGATGGAAATTTATGTCTGGGGTTCCATCCTCTATACCACAAGAGGCGACATATTTTTTCCATTCATTCAAAAGCCACAACATGCATCCACAAACGACTCTCATGCGAAGAAAATAAATAAAACAATCAAGAGGTGAATAAAAATGAATAATAGAAGTGCCCTCAGGTCTAAACCTTTTAAAATCGTAACTCTCGAAGCGCGTTACACAGCCGTCGGAAGGGCTGATGCTCCCCAACTCCTCTCCGATTCACTGTTCAACATTTTTCTTCACTGTTTCGATGTTCAGGCTGCTGTTTTCACTCCGTTTTGCTGCTGTTTTCGCTGTATTTTCTGGTCATTATTTCGGGGTAATTCTGGACTATTTTGGGTAGTTTTTGGGGCGTGCAGTTCGGGACTGTTTTTGGCTGACTTCAGAGTTATTTATATTCACTGTTTTGGCTGTGTGTAGAGGCTGTTTATGTGTGGTTTTTAGGTGGTTTTCGGGACTGTTTTGGGCTTACTTCAGGCAGTGTTTTAGGCGTGAAATATGGGCTGTTGTGGGGTTGTTATTTGCGTGAGTTTGAGGTAGTTTGTGGAGCTGTTATTTGCGTGAGTTTGAGGCAGTTTTGTGGAGGCTGATGAAGGCTATGTGAGTGGGCTGTGAGTTGACCAAGAGGAGTGTGGCATTCTATGTTGTTCACGTTACTTGTTGATGATGAAGGGCATGTTCTGAGTGAGGGGCGTTTGTAGCTTGGGTGTATGGCGTGAGGTCGAGGCTAATGGCGTGTTAAGCGGAGTTTAAAGGCAGATTAGGGTGCGATGTGTGTATGGCGCGTGAATGGGGTGCTAAACGAGAAGGGTTTGATGGATGATTCGTGGTCTTTGGTTTGTGAGATTAGAGAGAGAAGGAAAGCTGGTGGCGTGGTTATTATATGGTTTGTTAAAGGGCTGATTTTGTTTTGTGTCGGTTTGATCACGGGCTAGGTGTTTTGTTGGTCGGGAAGGAAGAGAGAGGTGGGGAAGATTAGGGTTTTTTTTTGTTAAGGGGAGCTATGCGTTGTTTGGTTTGGTGAAGGGCTGTTAGGTAAGTGTGTGAAGGTGTCTAATGGAGAGGCTGCGAGTCTTTGTGTGTAAGGTTTGTGTGGACTGGTTGTGGTCTACGAGAGAGTGCTTTAGGGTTTCTTTGATGTTGGTTTTGAGAGAGAGATGGGCGAGAGGTTCGAGTGCGTTTGGAGTCGGTTGAGGGCTTTGAAGGGGCTGTGTTGGCTGTGTCGTGAGGTGAAGTGTGTAGCGTGAAAGGGGCAATTGCGTGAAGGCTGTTTTTTGTTTGTGGCTTCGTTTATATTGCGTGAGGTTTGGTTATTTGGTGTGGATGAGAGAGGTGAGGCGTCCGTGGTTTTTGAGTTTTGTCCTGTTTTTATAGTTGGTAAGCTAGGGTTAAGGTTGTGCATGAGATTTTAAAATCAGGAAACAAAATCAAGTAGTTTATATGTGTATTTAATTAGATTATTTTAGGCAAGAATATTTATATTTTTGGTGGGGATTTCTTTAAATTTGGTGAGTGAATTATTTAAATTAGGATGGATTTATTTAAATTTTGGATTTAATTTAATTAGATTTAATAATTAATGTCAATTAATTTATTTCAATTTAATTGGTTTTAATTTAATTTGTGACATGTTTTTTAAATGTTTTAATTGTGATTTAATGGGCTTGGGCTAGGTGTGTGTTTTAAACGGAGGCCCAACAAGCAAACCCAAAGCTAATCCAGCGAATTAAATCCGACAGTGTGTCCAATTCTTGGCTCTTCCCTCCGATGTCTGTTTCCCGCGGCTTCCGCAACTTAAAAGGTAGTGCCTCCATACGAGACTCATCATATGGACTTATATGCAAAAGTGCAGTGTCTACAGTCGCCCCCACTTTGATGGGACTTGTGCAGTGTGTGACAATGACAATCCTATCAAAGTTTATGCAATGCTTTTACTTACCTGGCTCGCCAGCTGCCACCTGACTTGCCTGCTGCCTCGAGCTGAGATGATGTCGCAGTGGACCTCGATCCTGGGACCATCCCAATAACTGCAACCGACAACGGGGGCCTCACCCTGGGACGCATCCTAATACCGCTGATAATATTTGGACCTCGACCCTGGGACGCATCCCGAAAATGATGATGCAGTGGACCTCGATCCTGGGACGCATCCAATAGCTGCAACAGACAACGGGGCCTCGACCCTGGGACGCATCCCAATACCGCTGACAAAATGTGGGCCTCGACCCTGGGACGCATCCCAAAAATAATGATGCATTGGACCTCGATCCTGGGACGCATCCCAATAGCTGCAACCGACAACGGGGGCCTCGACCCTAGGACGCATCCCAATACCGCTGACAAAATGGGCCTCGACCCTAGGACGTATCCCGAAACTAATGATGCAGTGGACCTCGATCATGGGACGCATCCCAATAGCTGTAACCGACAACGGGGGCCTCGACCCTGGGACGCATCCCGAAAATAATACTGATGTGGGCCTCAACCTTGGGACTCATCCCCGAAACTGATATTGATGCTGATGTGGGCCTCGACCCTGGGACTCATCCCCAAAACTGTTGATGATGTGGGTCACGACCTTGGGACTCATCCCCAAAACTGATGCTGATGTGGGCCTCACCCCGGGACTCATCCCCCAAATCTGATACTGACGCTGATGTGAGTCTCGACCCTGGGACTCATCCCCAATCTAATATTGATGCTGTGGGCCTCGCCCCCAAGCTGATACTGATGTGGGCCTCAACCCCAAACTGATACTGATAATGTGGGCCTAGCCCCCAAGTTGATACTGATGTGGACCTCGACCCCAAACTGATACTGATAATGTGTCTCCATACCCGAAGTGCCATTCCCGGCAAAACTGATACTGATGTCTCCGTACCCGGAGTGCCATACCTGGCAAGACTACCCGGCTTGTTCATTCCCAAACTGTGTTTCCATTCTCGGAGTGCCATTCCCGGCTTGTTCATTCCCGAACTGTGTTCCATTCTTGGAGTGCCATTCTCGGCTTGTTCATTCCCGAACCTTGCTCCATTCTTGGATTGCCATTCTTGGCTTGTCCATTCTCGAGCCTTGCTCCATTCTCGATTATTCATTCTTGAACCTTGCTCCATTCTCAGATTTCCATCTCGGCTTGTCCTCTCGAACCTTGATCCATTCTCGGTTACTTCTCGGCTTCTCGGCTTGTCCATTCTCGAACTTTGTTCCATTCTCCGATTACCATTCTCGGTTTGTTCATTCTCGAACCTTACTCCATTCTCGATTACCATTCTCGGAAAAACTGATACTGAACTAAAGTGGACCTCACCCTCAGAGTGCCATACTCGGCCAGACTGATTCTGAACTAATGTGGGCTTCGCCCCCAGAGTGCCCATAACCCGGCAGAACTGATACTGAACTATGTGGGCCTCGCCCCCAGAGTGCCATACCCGGTAAGACTGATTCTGAACTAAAGTGGGCCTCGCCCCCAGAGCGCCATACCCGGCAAGACTGATTCTAATAAATATGTGGGCCTCTCCCCCATAGTGCCATACCCGGCAAGACTGATTCTGATAAATATGTGGGCCTCGCCCCCAAGAGTGCCATACCCGGCAAGACTGATTCTGATAAAGATGTGGGCCTCGCTCCCAGAGTGCCATACCCGGCAAGACTGATACTAGTGATGTGATGTTTCATTTCAACATATTATACTGCCTCTCATGAGATAATCCTGATAGCTAGACATATTTTCGTCCTCAACGAATGCTTTCGCGTCGAAACCTGAGAACCTTCAAAGTACTTGATACACTCAACTCTGATCCTCTGAATAGGTGATCTGAACTAGACTCCTAGTGTGTGTGTGCCAAGGCTCTTTCGCAGCTTATTCCTTAAGTGAGCCAACTCGATGATTTCGTTTCGGAGAATCGGATCGGTGGGTCTAACCAATCTAGATGTCTCGATCACACTCTGTGATTACTTCGTCATACTCAACATGATATGGTCTTCTTCTTTTTTCTTTCGTCTATTTCTTTTCATTCTTTCCTTTCTCTTTTTTTTTCTTTTTTCTTTTTCCGATGCGTGACACCTAGGCAGACGTGCCTTCGGCCTAAAGGCTTGGGGCGCAACTAGCGTTCAAAGACTCGCTGGTTCACGGGATTCTGCAATTCACACCAAGTATCGAATTTCGCTAGGTTCTTCATAGTCAAGCAAGTCTTCGTCCTTACCCTTCATCTTACGGGTAACTGACTCTACCTGATCACGAAGTTTCTGTATCTCGGCCTGAGACCCTACTATTCTCTCCGTAGCATATTCGGCCATATCATCATCAAAAGCGGGGATGTCATCCCCCAACCTATTCGGAGGCTCCTCACGTCTTACATTCTCAGAGTTTCCCCCAGCACGGGGACAGCCATATTTGCCATGGCAATAGTCAAGGCTTGCAACTGTTCGGTAATCTTGGCGAAACCATTCTCCAGTTGGTCCATGCGAGACATCTCATTTTCTGATCCACTCATATTTGTTATCGGCCTTTTAGTGAGTCTTCCCTCTCCATAACCCAACGGGACTCTATGATATCTTTAATAGACATAGAGGGTGTTAACAGGATACATGTATGCGTGAGATGAATGAGATGCATGCGATACATGGAAGAGGGAAGACTCACTAAAAGGCCGATCATCATTTTAGAAGCTTTTAGGCTAACTGTCATAGGAGTGAACTCGTCCCAGTTTAAATGGGCCAAAAAGTTCACATCTCATGGCAAAGTCCAACCGTATCCAAATGATAATGTTCCTAAACACAAACATATAATGGCCCATTGGCGTTTTAGAAGCTTTTTGGCCTAATCATCATAAGATATGTTCTTGTCCCAGTTTAAATGGCCCAACAAGCCCATACCTCATGAAAAAAGGTCCGAATGGATCCAAACGATAATGTTCCCAAACACAAGCATACTTGAAGATACCCCTCACGAAGCAACACGCATCAAGACCTTAGCCACTCACTCAAACTACAACAAGCCTTCACCCCTCCACACACAGCCACCTAGCCACTCAACCCACCAAACAGATCACCCCTCCACGCACAGCCACCTAAAACACTCACTGTTTGACCAAAAAAACTACCCATGAAACTACAGTAGCATTACCGAAAAAACACCTAAAATAGTCCCCGAAACACCCAAAACAATAGCCCTAACACACCTGAAACAGTGACCAGAAATACAACAGTAAAACAGCAGCAAAACGGAGTCAAAATAGTAGCTTGAGCAGCGAAACTGCGAAGAAAGATGTAGACCAGTGAACCAGAAAAGTTGCGGAGTGATAGCCCTTCCGACGGACTTGTAACGCGCTTCCGAAAGTCGACATAAAAGGTTAGACCTTAGGGTATTTTTCACATCAATTTTCATTCATATTTTTATTGTTTACAGAGTTTCGTTTGCATGATTATTGTGGAGTGATGTATGTTGTGGCCCTTGAATAAAATGAAAAATGTGTCGCCTCTCGTGGTATATAGGATGGAAACCCGGACATAAATTTCATAGCCGATTCCGAATGGACGGTAGTATGATCTGTACTCGGGATACAACTCCACGTACCACTTGAGTAAACGGCGCATATTTTGTTTATGTTGTTTTGATGTGTTTATTATTCGTTATTTAATTTCTGCATGTTATTTGTTTATGTAATGATGTGATCGAGCGCATGGGCTTAGTAAGTTGGATTAAAGGTCCCCTATTTTGAGGGGTTATAATCCTTTACCACGATGCTTTGCCGCGTCGGTTGATGTATATTCGATTGAATGTAAGATGTGTTCAATCGGGTATACGAAGTCCGATATCATTGTCTTTACTTTTTATATATGTATTGTGTTGATTGCGCATGAGCTTAGTAAGTGCGATTAAAGGTCCTCTATTTTGAGAGGTTAAAATCATTTACCACGATGCTTTGCCGCGCTTTTAGCCCGCTATTATTTATTAGATGTCATCTATTCATTCGTTTATGTATGTGTCATGTTGTTTACTGCATTTTGGAGGTCGCTGCTGTGACCCCATTCGAACGCGTTTCAGAACGCCACACGAACGCATGTTTTCTGTCTGGTCCAGTTCGAACGCGTTATCAAACGCTATACGAACGCGAACCTTCTGTTTACCGTTCAAACGCGTATACGAACGCCGCACGAATGCCCACGGTAAACAGGTCCTCCTGCATCACATCACGACATGTCTATCTTAGCATATAGTTATCTCTCTTTTTACCTTATACATTTGTATTACCTCTTTAGTTATCTATTTCTATTATGCGCTTAAGTGTCTTTCCTTAATATGCATGCTTATATGAAGGCTATGTGTTTGCGCTTCTGTGCCTACCAATGTGAAATTGTTTGTCTTCCGTATGTCAATTTATCTTTATGCATGAATTCAGACATAGATTATATACAAATAGGTTGTATGCAAGCATGAAAATGTGTTATATGTAAACTTAGATATGAGCTTTGTACCTATGCATGCAAACTTAGGAGTGACTTATCCTTGGAAATATGTTGCTTAGGCTTGGTTAGATTATTGCACAAATCACGTTATTACAAGTGGCATAAGTAAGGGACCATTCCGAACCCAACGGTTTGAGGTCTTCCCTTGCGAGGGGTGAGTGCGGCCTTAAATCTTTATCTCGGTTCACACCGGGTGGCGACTCCATTATTCTCCGGTTTAGTCCCGCGGGCTACTCAGTACTCCCAACTAGGCCGCGAGCCTAGAACATCATGTGTCGCCCAGTTTCTGTGTCCCACAAACTTGTTTATCGAATAACTTAGGAGGTCAGGCCATAGTAAGGGGGTATGCTATGTTTTCTTGTCCTTGAACCTTTAAGACAACTATGTCTTTTCATTCAATAATCTCTTTAATAATGTGATATTTCCTTTCCACGTGTTTATACTTGGAATGCGCTCTCGACTCCTTAGCATGTGCAATGCCTCCACTATTTTCACAGTACAGTGGGATTGGATCCACAATACTAAGCACAATGCCAAGTTATGTAATACAATTTCTAATCCAAACAGCTTCTTTAGCAGTTTCCGAAGTCGTTATAAATTTTGCCTCAGTGGTGGAATCCGCTGTTGAGCCTTGTTTTGAACATCACCAACTAACTGCACCGTCATTAAGGGTAAATATGTATCCAGATGTAGACTTTTTATCATCCGATCTCCCTGGAAGTCGGAGTTTGTATATCCCTTAACTTGTAGCTCATCTTCTTCATAAATTAGAAACTTATCCTTAATACTCTTAACTTGTAGCAATATATAATATATTTTTTCTTAAAACACTTTTTATTTTGAAAGATATTTAATATAAAAATTTTAAATTATTAAAAAAAAAAAATTCCATGAATGCAACCCACGTGCCTTTGTTGCTTTTCAAAATGATGAAATCAAAATCATTACCTCATACGCGGGAGCATTGATTTTTACTAAGTGGACTAAATCCAAATAAAAAATAAAAAATAAAATAATCCACCCAGACTAAATGTTATTAGGGTTTTGGTTTTTGTCTTTGTTAATAAATCTCTTTTTTCCTAATTATAATAATAGGTATCTATTAATCTATTCTCTATTTCTTATCATCTTTCGAACTTAGACAGAAAACATCATCTTAGGCCATGCCTAATAAATATATAAGCAATCAGAATATTTTTACTATTAATATGTAAGTAAACTTAAAATAAGAGTGTGTAATTTATAAGACCTTGTATAAGTCAAATTTGGATCAGGGATCCGAATGTCATCATGTCTCATGCCCACGTATCAAACTTGCAGCAAAACATGACCCATGATTTTTATCTGGCCTAAAATGACGTTATTGGCTGTCACCGAGGCCCAATCCACATGAATCTAGTCACTCAAAGATGAGTCTGCACATAACTCATATGTGGGGCCCACGAGCCTGTATGCCCACGAGGATAAGAGGTCCATGCGACTTGAAAGGCCTCTAAGAACCATAGACCATATTATGATGTGTCTCAGTAGTTATTACTAACACTTATCATTTTCCAACAAGGAAAACTAAGTATTTGGACCAATCCAAATACAAATGGGATTACACATAATCCAGGACATCTCGGTACTCATAATTCAATCCCAACTCCACTACCCTCTCCTAAAAGGATTGGAATTCAACTATTCCAAGGAAATCTTAAGCCGGATAAGAGGCTACTTCACAGACCATAAAAGAAGAGGGAGTCCAAGGGATTAAGGCACTCACCGATGACTGATTCAACACTCAACATTCATTATTAAAACTTAGGCTTTCACACTCAAGTTTCCTTGTTTCTTCTCCCATTTTGCTCATCGCCATCACCAACTTGAGCGTCGGAGTATCTACGGTGTCCACCACACCGGTGGGTAGCTACTTTATACTCCATTTTCGTTTATTTTGTAGGATCGTTGGAGCCCCCATCATAAAAATTCTCGCATTGTATGCCCAAGATGAAATTTAGCGCCTACAATTTGGAGCCCACCATGGGGCCTTAGCGATTCATAGTAAGCAAATATCTATCAATCTACGATCTCCACAACATATATGACTTCCGGTAATAAGAACACCTCAGACCCAGTGTCTGGCCAATTGGCTGCCTTTCAAAAACGTCTGCAAATGTTAGAGGAGGAATATCTCGTAATGCGAGATACCAACACCAGCCGTAGAAGCAATTGGAGCAGATGGGTTCTATTTCTCAATGACGAGGTGCGCAAGATCACCCCAGCAGACCTGCCATTCCAACAGACCTCTTAAGGGAATTTAATGAAGTGGCGGGTGACGATCCACCACCAGACGACAGCCCTCAGAGCTGTCACACGACTAACCATCTCCCTCCAGCGTACCCAACATAACAGGTCACCTCCACCATGCGCAAAGAGATGGAGGAGTTCAAATAAGTGATTCTCTCTAGCCTATATTTGTTAAGGCTATATGTGAGGAAGAGTCGGACCAGGAAAATTTCCAACACCCATTTTTTGGAGTTCATCACTTCCGTAAAGTTTCCAAGGAAATGTTTCCCCCAGACATTAGGCTATATGATGGATCCACGGACCCATACGACCATCTCATCTGCTACAAGTATAAGATGATGTCCAAGGCCCTAGCACCACATTAGTGGGAGGATGGAATGTGCAGAGGATTCGGAGACGCTAGTAGGCCCAACCCTCATTTGGTTCAATAATATCTCATGTCGGTCTATTGGATCATACCAAGAGTTGGCAGACAAGTTCGTGGAACATTTCGCATGCTCTTGAAAATTTGATAAAACCACAGACGACCTAAACTTCATCCAGCTGCAGAAAGAAGAATAGTTGCGAAGCTACGTGACACGCTTCAACAAAGAAATAATTCCCACCCCAGATCTACATCCTACCGTTGTCGAAGCTTTCCGCAATGGTCTACTTGCCGACAGTGGATTATAAAAAAAGCTAACAAAGTTCAGGTGCTACACCATGGACCAAGCAATGTCCGAGTACAAGTCAAGATCTGATGGGAAGAAGACATGAGGAACAAGAAAATGGGTGGTCTCAGTAACCATCATGAAGAGAATACCTCAAACCCTTCCAAACAAGCGAAGGATTCTGGTATGAGGACCCACCAGCTAGTGGATAGAAGGATCTCACAAGTAAGAGCTCACCACCCTATAAACATGGATTATGAGTGTAGGCCTTCCGCCTACACGATACAGCTTCAGTCTTCAATCAATTTGTCTCATTCGACATCAAGTCCAAGCGACCAAGACTTGGCCTTTGTAAGAACCACTTTCCTAATACAACAAAAACACATTAGACACCCAAGATCGTCCCTAAAAAAATTTTATTTGCCCTTCCCTTATTTAGCCGAATGTGACCAACTCCTTTACTGATATTTTTCTTCTAGTCTTAGAAAAAATTTAGCCCAGGAACAACCCTCAAACAACGGCTTAAATCTGAACTGTTTTGTACCCGAATATGCTCCCAGCTCACTGCCAAACAACCATATTTTTTGTCAACACCCACTGTGTTTCAGGTCTGATTTTTCAATCAAAAACATCCCCCAATAGTCTTAAAACACCTCTTAATATCCCCTAATATTTTCTGGATAAAAACAAAATCAAACGGAATCCAAAAAAACACAACAAATGTGCAGCGACAGTGAGTAAAATTTGCTAACTACCGTGTGGTAGTAAAGAATTGAGAAGATGGTGATTTTTGGTTCGACACCAAATGGTCTTCCGTGTTATGTCTCACAACTAACGGAAACTAGTGTGAGGTAGACTCACAAACCAATCTGTAAACACTTTTAAGAGCAAACTATTATCACACAATAATTTTGGTTTTTGTTTTTTTCTTCCTCTTTTCTTTCAACTCTTGAGAAAAGATAAATTAGGGTGGCGATGGTCTGGAAAAAAAATGAATTGGGTTAAAAAAGAATAACACTTATCCTTTTATACTTGGTTTTTATTTTACAAAATAAAACAAAACCTTTGCCCTCCCTCTATGTTAATTTTCGACCAACCCTAGGATTAGTTGAAAAATTTTGTAACATCAAATATTACATAATTTCCATCTTAATGACAATCTAAAGTTTCCATGTAAAAGGTTGTAACATCTATTTTAAAAAGATATAACTTCCAAACCAACCAAAGGGTTTCCAAATACATTGTTGACGGCTGATTTTGGTCTCAGGGTAATATTGGAATATCACTCCCGAGAAAATCTCCCTCAATAGTGAATTTGTTTGGTTATGGGGGACCAAAGGCAAATTTAGCGAAAAACAGATAAACACACCAAACAACAAGGGGATTTAACGTGGTTCGGTGGATTTGGATCCGACCTACGTCCACGGACACAAAAAGGGATGGTACTTTTATTACTCAAAACACTCTTCTTAAATCTCTACAAATCAGAGCTTGAAGATTCAAATTACTCGTTTTGTTGGTGATCTTATGATTTTTTTTAGGATGCCTTTTACCCATACTATGCTCTCCTATTTATAGTAATACATAAATCAGACTCCTATTTGTATGAGAAATCCAATTTGAACTTAGTCTCTTCTTCTTGCAAGGATTCCCAGCCTGATGCCCCCTTCTCTTTTCTTCTTCCCTTTCGATTCTGACTCATCTCCTTCACTCTCATCTTTGAGGATAACTCGCTTATCTTATCCGTTAGAATAGAGTGTCGTCATCTTTAACGCGTCTCGCCGTCTGGTCGGTTTTTATGTGGTCGGTAATGACAGTCTTTTATGCTGAGAGTGTTCCTGCCGACCTTAAAGTGCTCGGTCATACGAACCAAAGTGGTCGGTCTTCACATGTTGTGGTCGGGTCGGTTTCTGATGATCTCAACCAGCCAGGAATTTACCCTTCTGTCCTCGTCGTGCTGTCTTAAATGTTATAGTGCCTAAAAACACACCATCAACATCTGTCCCCTAGTTCTCGGTTCCAACAAGCGTGCAAGTTGGTGCCGGGAACTACACAAAGAAGGTGTTTCTGACTTGCTCTTGTTGGAGGTCGGTCTTGGGTCGAGAAATGCTTTGTTGCCTCTTTTTAAGCGTTTCGTCTCGAGACACGCAATCAGTCACGTCCGTTTAAATGCCTATCAAATCAACTTTAGGGTTTCTTTCTTCAATTTTGACACTTGTCAAACATCCGCCGGGTTCCCGCCAAAAGAGAGGACAAATCGACCATGCAGTGGCGTCTCCACAGTGGGCTGATCTCAGCCGTCTGTTTGAACTTGGGAGACCCTTTTTGCAGTCGACACTTGGCGTTCATCCGGGCTCTTGCTTAGATCCAAAGGTCACGAGCGTCTTTGCCATGACAATAAAAGGGCGTGGCTTTCACTGTTCAATCTTTTTCGGCAATTTCTTCTTCTTTCTCTGCAAATATCTCCGTGATTTGCCTAACTCCGTGCTTCCAAAGTTCAACCGTGGTCTTTTTCTTCTCTCCGTGCTGTGAACATAAGGAACGGGCACACCCGCACTGAACAACCTTCTGCCTTTTCTGAGAAGAACAAGTAAGTCTTCTGAACAACTTCTTCCTCTTTCGTTTTTTATGAATCTTGTGTTTGCTAGGAAAAGATTTATGGTTTGCTGGGTTCTGCTTTAGGGCACTTTTAGAGACCACCTGCTTTAGTTTAATATGGAAACCGTGGGTAGTTTCTTCTTAGCTGTAGATTGATTTCCCCTTCCTTCTTTTGTTTTTCTGTGGGTGTCAGGGATGTCTGACGGCAATTCCTCCCCTGAAAAGCCTGTTAATATCCGCGTCTCCCCTTGCTGAGGAGCTCTCCTCGGGCTCGGGGGCGCCTAGCGTAGAAGACCTTGACACTACCCTAACTCCTTCTGAGATTGAACAAGACTCCTACCATCAGAGGGTTCCTCGGAAGGACCCGGAGCCCGGTGACCTGGGTCGTCGGCCCTGGATATGAATCGTCCCTCCAAGATAACTGATGATGATCTTGCGCTGTTGCGGCAACGATACGACATCCCGATAGATATAGCCCTTGAAGTTCCCGGCCCAATGGATCGTGCTAGTCAGCCTGATGAGGGCTTGGTGGCGCTTCTTCCTGTCTTTTTTGAGTGTGGGCTCCGGCTGCCGATGCAACGTTATTTTGCGTGGATGCTGGCCGAGATGGAGATTGCCCCTTGCCAATTGAGTTTGAACAGCTGGAGGATTCTGGCCGGCATATATGTGGTCTGGCACCGGGCAGGTTTAGGTGTACCTTGCTTGGAAGAGGTGAAGAGGTTATACCGTTTGAAGTCTAACCCAAAGACTCACTACGGTTGGTATTACCTCTCTGCTTACGATAGTTCGTCCAACCTTGTCCAGAAGCTCCCCGACTCTAACAAGAATTTCAAGGACCTTTGGTTCTGGGCCACTGGGGATTGGGGTCGGGTCCTGAGATCGTTTGAGGAGGACGTCTCGATTCCGGACATCTTCAGGGCTGGAGGTTAGGAGTTTAATACCCATTCTTTCTTTCTTTATTCCCGTTCTTAGTTTCTTAGGTTTCTGATTTCTCTAGTTCCTCCCAGCTTGTTGGCGAGATGCTCCAAAGGTTTCTCGTCAGGTTCGGAGGCGGGTACATTGGGCTCGGGGGTATGATGCCCACTGGAGGAAGTTGGTCAATGATGCGGCCTTTGTTGAGTCAGGCCTTACTCAGACCGTCCCTCCGGAAATCTCTGGTCGGATAGGTAGGTGTCTGCTGGCTGTTTTGATGATCTTCCCTGTTTGTTTTATCATGTTTGGTATCTTTGTTATATGCTCGGGTCCTGATTTTCCTTTTTTTTTTTTTGTGTAGGCATGTCGAAGAGGCCAAAATTTCTTGAGAAGTTGGCCGGTACCATGAAGAAAGCCGGTCATGCTGAAACGGGAACTTCCCGGGCACAACCTGATTCTGCAGGGGCTGAGAGAGCGTCTCAATGGAGGGTTCAGCCGGCTGCTCATGATCTATCTTCTCCTGGTGCACAATCATCGGGGTCTGCTCGTCTCACCAGTCCGCCGAAACCTTTGAGGAAGAGGAGGCGTCAATTTGGGGCTGAGGAGACCGAGCTGGTCCAAGAGGAGGAGGAGGATCCTGTCCCGGGCAAGAAAAAAGATGCTCGCCGGGGAAAAAAATCTTCCGTGGGCTCCTCAAAAAAGCGAAAGGGTCCTGTAACCCTCGGGGTGGATGACCTGGGAGAAAACATCCGGGAGGCCACTTCCCATTTAGTGCCGGCCTTCAATGAATTGGCCGAGGTGATTCCTCCTGAGGAGGTCTCGAGGTATGAGGATATCTCGCCTGAGGCTGTGATCACTGAGATGAGCTCTCAGATGGCAAAGGTAGTTCTATTCTCTTTCTCTTCTCTGACTTCGGTCCTCGGTTTTCTTCATATCGTTTCATGACCTCCTTTATTTTTGTGCAGGCCACTTACCTTATGGCGAAGAACAAGGACCTTCTTTTGAGCCTATTGTCCGATGGCGGTCAGGCCCAAAGACTTCAGAATCGTCTTACAGAGACGGAAACCAAGCTGGCCGACCGGGAGGGGGTGATTCAAAACCTTGAGTTGGCTGCCGTCGAGAATTTCAAAGTTAACAAGGCTCTTAAGGCTGCGGCTGCGCTGGAGCGAAAGCTTGCTGACAATGCTCGGGAGGATTTGAAGACCGCCAAATCTGAAATTGGTGTTTTGAAGGCCAGGGTGGCCAGCGCTGAAACCAAGTTGAAGGCCAATGAAGAGCAAATGGCGCGGGCCCGGGATGACTTTGAGAGGAAAGAGGCCTGAGCTTGAGGAGAGAGAGGCCGACCTTGAGGCCGAGAAGGAGGCTATTCGTCTAGAGGGAGTTGGTGACTGTGCTGAGCTGATACCGATGGTGCTGCCAGGTTTGAATATGGATCCTATTCATGCGGCTATCAGTTATTGCAAATGGGATATCTCCGAGGAGGAGTTCCAGAAATGGCTCCCCCCACCTGCCGAGGAGGTTATGAATCATGATCCGATTTCGGTCGTCCCGGCTTCTGGAGATTCCCAAGAAGGACGATCTGATATTCCAGCCTCCGGCGAGGACTGCCTTGAGATCCCTCCTCCTGTCCCTGAAGTAGAGGTCTCCCGTGCAGCCGAGGATGAAGCAGCTGTTCTTCCTCCCGAGATCGAGCCAATCCTTCCGTTGTCTGAGCGAGCTGAGGAAGAAATTCCTGCCCCTGTGCGGGCTGAATGAGAAAGGGTAACCCGACCGGGGCCCTATGTACACTTACATATTTTTGTAATAAAATTTTAAGTTGTACTTTGACATACATATATATGTATCTTATGTTTATTTCGTGTCTCTCTCCATTTTTTTTTGTCCGAATAGTATGAGACCCTTCAGGGGTCATCATGAACCGGAGGGGTTTGACTCGGTGGGACATAGCCCGACCCCGAGCTGTGTGAAAGATTTGGACCCGGGGAATGTTACTTCCCCAGTCCAAAGAAATCGACTCGGTGGGACGTAACCCGACCCCGACCTGAGAGAAACCAAGTGACCTCGGCGGAACTAATCCAGCCCCAAGCCAGGTAATCCAAGTGGCCTCGGCGGAACGAAATCCAGCCCCGAGCCGACTACCCCCTGGGTTTTTATTCAGAAGGGAAGTGAATCAACCTACCGAATCTGGCATGGGCGTCCCTCTGTCAGATCGGCAAAAAACAAAAACAAGATTTATGGAAAATAAAATTAAAAGGTGGGGGTGACATAGCACCTATCCCAAAAAACGTTTTTGCAAGCATAAACAACAACATGGATGCCTCAAAACAGCGTCCCGTCTGAGGTTTCCAAAACACAATTCTGAATCTTTCAATTCAGCGTCCCGGCGAACCAGGATTCGGATCAAAAAGAGCGTTTGATTGGTAAGGGCACATCCTCTACACGTCGGTCCACTGGGGAGCCTGTGTATTTCATGAGGGCTCCTCCTTACCACGCTGGAGTAGGTACACGCCACAGGGGCTCAACGCATCCCCGTGCTGTGCCTCTCACGGATCCGAGTGATGAATGGATCAAAGAGTGTCCGGGAGGCTAAGGGCATATCCCTCCTTAGGTCTGGTATCACTGGAGCTAGCAATCGTCACGGGGGCCTCGTCACTCCCCGTGCTATGCTTTCCCACAGATCCATTACATCGGGTAAATGAGGATCAAAGAGTGTTCGACACATTAAGGGCATATTCCTCCTTATGTTCGGTAACACTGGAGTAAGCTATCGCCACGGGGGTATCATCCCTCCCCGTGTTATGCTTCTTACGGATCCTATGCGTCGAGTATGTCCCTAAGGACCCCGAGCTGAGATGGTTCTGGGGGAATGTCCCGTCCCCAGACTAATGATTATGACTCGGTGGGACGTAACCCGACCCCGAGCTGAAAAAGGCACTTGGACCTGAGGGAATGTTACGTCCCCAGTCCGAAGGGCTGACTCGGTGGGATGTACCCGACCCCGAGCTGAGAAAGGCACTTGGTCCTGGGGGAATGTTATGTCCCCAGTCCGAAGGGCTGACTCGGTGGGATGTACCCGACCCCGAGCTGAGAAGGCACTTGGACCTGGGGGAATGTTACGTCCCCAGTCCGAAGGGCTGACTCGGTGGGATGTACCCGACCCCGAGCTGAGAAAGGCACTTGGACCTGGGGGAATGTTACGTCCCCAGTCCGAAGGGCTGACTCGGTGGGATGTACCCGCCCCGAGCTGAGTGGTTCTGGGGGAATGTCCCGTCCCCAGTCTAATGATTATGACTCGGTGGGACGTAACCCGACCCCGAGCTGAAAAAGGCACTTGGACCTGGGGGAATGTTACGTCCCCAGTCCGAAGGGCTGACTCGGTGGGATGTACCCGACCCCGAGCTGAAAAGGCACTTGGACCTGGGGGAATGTTTATGTCCCCAGTCCGAAGGGCTGACTCGGTGGGATGTACCCGACCCCGAGCTGAGAAAGGCACTTGGACCTGGGGGAATGTTACGTCCCCAGTCCGAAGGGCTGACTCGGTGGGATGTACCGACCCGCCCGAGCTGAAAAGGCACTTGGACCTGGGGGAATGTTACGTCCCCAGTCCGAATGGCTGACTCGGTGGGATGTACCCGACCCCGAGCTGAGAAAGGCACTTGGACCTGGGGGAATGTTACGTCCCCAGTCCGAAGGGCTGACTCGGTGGGATGTACCCGACCCCGAGCTGTTTGGAATATTAAGGGCGAGTTTCTCCTTATGTTTTGGATTGTTGCATTGAGTATTCCCCCAGAGCTCTTTTGCAAACTTTATAATTTTTTTTTTTTTTGGATAAAAAAGTTTTTTATTGATACTTGGGGACATACTGCCCTTCTTACAACTCTCTGTGGGCTATTTTGAGAAAGGCTCTGTATTTGAATTCCTGTCCCTTATTTGTTTGTAGTAAGCAGATAGGAGGGAGGGGAAGTTTACTGGAAGTATTTTCTCAACATCTCGGCATTCCATGGCTTTTTTAATCTTGTGCCGTCAAGCCGTTCTAGGATGTACACTCCTGGTTTTACCACCTTTATCACCTTGTAGGGCCCTTCCCATTTGGCGCCCAGGGAGCCCTCTTCTGGCTTTCGAGTATTTAGGGTGACCTTTCTTAGCACTAGGTCGCCTGGGATGAAGGTGCGTGTCCGAATCCTTTTGTTGTAAAAACGGGCCATCCTTTGTTGGTAGATTGCTGTTTTCATGGCCGACCTCTCTCTTTTTTCTTCGACAGGTCGAGGTGGTTTCTGATAAGTCTTCATTCTTTTTCTCTCATAGTGCTGAACCCTGTGGGAGGTCACCCCGATTTCTGCCGGGATGATAGCTTCATACCCGTATGCTAAAGAGAACGGGGTTTCTCCGTGGAGTCTTTACAAGTTGTCCGGTGTGCCCATAGTACTTCCGGTAGTTCCTCGACCCATAAGCCTTTGCTGGATCCGAGCCGAGCCTTCAGGTTAGCCTTGATGGTTTTGTTGGTCGCCTCGACTTGTCCGTTTGACTTGGGATGGGCTGGTGTGGCAAACTTTAGGGCGATCTGGAGGTCTTCGCAAAGTTTTCTGAAACCTTTGCTGTCAAACTGCTTCCCGTTGTCAGTAATGACAGCTCGGGGGATCCCGAACCGGCAGACGATATTTTTCCTCAGGAATTCAGTGGCCTTTTTCTCTGTGATGGTGGATAATGGCTCTGCCTCTACCCATTTGGTGAAATAGTCTATGGCCACGATGGCATACTTCGCCTGTCCTTTCCCTTGTGGCATCGGTCCAATGATGTCCAGTCCCCACTGGGCGAACGGCCAGGGACTGAGTAGCGTGGTCAACTGTTCTGCTGGCTGGTGGTGGAGGTTTGCGTTTTTCTGACATCCTTCGCACCTGCGGGCTATTTCTACGCCGTCCTGGTGCATGGTCGGCCAGTAAAAACCTTGTCTTAAGGCTTTGAAAGCAATGGAGCGACCTCCGGCGTGGCTTCCGCAGATGCCCGTATGTATCTCTCTGAGCACATAATCCGCCTCTTCTTCGGCAAGACATCTTAAGAGGGGGACTGAGTAACCCCGTCGGTAAAGTACCCCGTCAATTAGGGAGAATTTGGTGCTTTTGTACCTTAACTTTCTGGCCTCTGCTCTGTCCTCTGGTGTTTCTCCCGTTTCCAAGTATTTTCTGATGGGTTGCATCCATGATGCTTGACTTTCTTTATCTAGAACTTCTACTTTGGATTCTCCCACGCTCCTTTCCCGGATGTAGATCAAAGGGAGTATCCTGGGGTGCTCGGATTTTGTTGAAGAGGCGAGCCGTGCCAGGGAATCTGCCTCACCATTGTCTTCTCGGGGGATTTGTTTGAAGTGCACATCTCCCATCTTCCCGGTTAACTTTCGCACTTCGGTCAGATAGGCCATCATGCTAGGTTCTTTTGCTTGAAATGCTCCGTTTAGTTGCTGAACGGCTAATTGCGAGTCGCTCCTTACCACCACATTTTGGATCCCTAGCACCGTGCATAGTCTCAAACCACCCAGTATTGCTTCATACTCTGCTTCATTGTTGGTAGTTGTGAAAGCGAATTTCAGGGCGAGCAGGATTTCTTCTCCTTTGTCGCTTTTTAGGACGATTCCCGCGCCATTGCCTTGTGTGCTGGCCGAACCGTCTACGGACATTTCCCACTTGTCCTCGTCTATAGCCAGGGTCTGGGGATCGGTACCCTCGGCGACAAAATCTGCCAGGGCTTGTCCCTTTACTGCTGCTCTTGGGAGGTAGGCGATGTCATGTTCACTTAGTTCTACCGACCACTTTATTAATCTGCCGGAGACCTCTGGCCGTTGCAGAATTTGCTTTAGGGGGTGGCCGGTGTATACCCGGATAGGATGGGCCTGGAAGTAAGGCCGTAACTTTCGAGCTGCCGTAACTAGTGAAAGGGCGACCAGTTCGTGTGCTGGATACCGGGTTTCAGTGTCTAAGAGGGCTTTGCTGATGTAGTAGACAGGCTTCTGGATCTTGTTGGTTTCCTGTATCAGTACTGAACTCACTGCTCGGTCCGAAACAGCCAGATATAGGTATAATGTTTCTCCTGGGAGTGGTTTTGCCAAGAGTGGGGGCTGCATCAGATACTGTTTCAGCTGCTGGAAGGCTTCTTCGCACTCTGCCGTCCAGTCGACATCCTTCTTTGCTTTTTGAATTACTTTGAAGAAAGGGTGGCATTTGTCAGTTGCTCGTGATATGAACCGGTTGAGCGCGGCCACTCTACCGGTCAGACTCTGTACTTCTTTTACTGTCTTGGGAGATTTTAGGGCCAGAATTGCCTGGATCTTCTGTGGGTTTGTTTCAATTCATCGGGCACTTACCATGTAGCCTAAAAACTTCCCTGAAGCTACCCCGAAGGTACATTTTTCCGGATGGATTCAGGTTGTGTTTTCTTAGAAGCTCGAAGGTCCTTTTTAGGTCGTCCATATGGTTGTTTGGTTCTTTTGACATTGTTATCATGTCATCGACATAGACCAACATTGTAATGCCGATGAGTGGTTTGAAAACTTTGTTTACCAACCTTTGGAAAGTTGCCCCAGCGTTTTTTAGCCCGAAGGGCATCACTTTATAGCAGTAAAGCCCCTGATCTGTGATGAAGGTCGTCTTCTCTTCGTCTGCCGGGCACATTTTGACCTGGTTGTATCCGGAGAAAGCATCCATGAAGCTTAGTAAGCCTTGGCAGGCTGTGGTGTCTACTAGCTGGTCTATGTTTGGCAAAGGAAAGCTGTCTTTTGGGCATGCCTTGTTTAAGTCGGTGAAATCGACGCACATTCGCCACTTGCCATTGTTCTTCCTGACCAATACCACGTTCGATACCCAATCCGGGTACCTTGCTTCCCTGATGAGACCCGCCTTTAGTAGCTTCTCGACCTCGGCTGCTATTACTTTACTCCTCTCTTGATTGAAGTTCCTTCTCTTCTGCCTGACCGGCTTGCGAGATGAGTCTACTGCTAGGCGGTGATTGATGAATTTCGGGTCGATCCCCGGCATGTCATTGTACCCCCAGGCAAAAACATCCGGGTATCCCTTCAGGCATTCCAGAAGGTCTCGTCGTATGGACTCGCTCAGGCCTCCCCCTATCTTTAAACTTTTTCCTGCCCCGTAAAGTTCTATCTCCTCGGTTTCCTCAGCTGCAGCAAGTCGAGCACTTTTGTTTGGCCAGGTGCCTGGGCCTCTGTCTTCTTCTTCTCCCTGGTTCCTTTGTCGTTTTCGACTGTCTTCTGTGATGCATAGAGTTTCTCGTGAGAGAGTTGCGAAGCAGCTGCGAGCTGTTTTCTGGCTTCCGCACACAATTCCAATCCCTTCCCGGTGGGGAATTTTAGTTTTAGGTGGTAGCAGGACATCGCGGCTTTCGTTTTCATCATGAAGGGTCGCCCGACGATGGCCTGGTAACTGCTCATGCAGTCTACCACAGTGAAGTCTGTCATGATCGTCCGGGTCCGGGGATGTGTCCCGACAGTTATTGCCAACTGTATTCTTCCTAGTGGGATAACGGCTGCTCCTCCGAAACCGTATAAGGGAGTGCTATCGTTGGTAAGGGTTGCATATTCTACCCCTAGGTTGTCCAGTGCTTCTCTGGAAATTATATCAACTGCGCTCCCGGGGTCCACTAGGATTCTGTCTACTTCCGACCCGCTGATGACTGCCTTGATTATCAATGCATCGTCATGAGGGAAACTTACTCCTCGGGTATCCTCATCAGTGAACATTATTGGTACCGGACCGGCCTCCCGGTTGCCTTGTGCCCTGCTCTGTTTCTAAGACATCTGGTCCTCGGGTTCTGCTGTAATCTTTCCTTGACCGGTTAGAGTTTCCGGCCAGTGTTCTTCCTCCTGCGATGATATTGATTTGGCGACCATGTGCTCTTTGTCTGGCCGTCATGATCTCGTGGTCAATGTATTTGTTGAGATACCCGTTTCGTGCTAGATCCTCCATTTGCTCTCGCAGATCTTTACATCCGTCTGTTGCATGTCCTTTGGAGTTGTGGTGTACACAATAAGCCTTTTGGTTTCTTTTGTCCGGGGGGAATCTCCTTTGGTCGGGTTCCACTAAGAGGCCTTTCCCCTGGATCTCCATGACAATTTGCCCCAGTGGTTTCTTTAGGGGAATGTATGCATCTTCCCCGACCACATGGTTTACTTGGGTCGGTGCCCTTCTCTCTTGATTGTCCCGGTGTAATGGTTTGAACTCCTTGTGCTTCGGGAGTGGTCTTCTGGATTCTCTTTCTGCTTGGCGGGGAGCACCCTCCCTTGCGGTTCTTTCTCTAATGTGTTCCCTTTTCGGGATACTTTTTCCTCGTTCTCCAACAAAACGAATTTTCGGGCTACCTCCAGAGCGGTGGCGTAGTCCGGGGTGTCTTGGATCCTTAGATGGGTCCATAGCCTTCCGACCTTCAAGGCTCCCTTCAAGCTTTCCAGGGCCTCGGGGGATTCATACCCTCCGACTTCGAGTACCATATTATGGTATCTTTCAATAAATATCTTCAGAGGTTCATCTTCTCCTTGCTTCATAAGTCTTAATTCTCCAATCGTCTTTTTGGGGACGCAAGCCCCTTTAAAGTGTCGAATGAATGACTTCTTAAGTTGTGTGAAGTCTCTGATGCTCCCCGGAGCCAGGCTTCTGTACCATAGGATGGCGGGTCCACTTAAAGTTAGGGGGAACACTTTGCAGATGGCATCTCCTACTACTCCCTGGACTTCCATCAACAAGACAAAGCTTTCGATGTGTGATTTCGGGTCAGAGTGGCCTTTGTAGGGTGCCATGGTCGGCATGCTGAATCGCTTTGGGAATCTTGCCGACCTTATTTTTTCCGCGAGGGGAGATTCATCTTTGCCGTCCTGGACATCCCCTCTGTTTGCATTGGGATATACTCCCCATTTGATCAGCTCCTCCCGTAACCAAGATTTCATGTTGCTATCTTTGGTTCCACTCTGCCTCCTGCGGTCTTCTTTCTTTCTGTTATCCCGGGGGAGGTGCTTTTCGTGGCCGGTATCTTCTCGTACTTCTTCGTCATATTCTTTCTCCTTTCGCCGGGTGTTGCGAAGGCTGTCATAGGAGGGGTCTGGTGACGATTTGTCACTCTCTTCCTCCCATGTGTCCTCGGTCCGGGAATCTCCCTGGACCACTACAGATCTCACCCTGTAAGGGTCTCTCCTCCGGGGTCTGTCGTCCTCACTTATATCGACAATTCTCTTTCCTTCTGCTATGTCGTTCCTTCGTCGGCTAGTCCCGGCCTCGAATTTTCCATTGTGTGCTCCTTCTATCTTTTCCAACGGTCTACTATGGTTTTTAGCAGAGTTTGGCTTTCCTCCCTTTCTTTCCTAAGGTTCTCCTCAATCTTCTCCATCCAATCTGCAGCCGAGCTCCCTGATGGTTGGTGGCTTCCGTCTTCCGCCATTGTCTCACTACGCGAGTTGCTTTTTGTTGATTCCCCACAGACGGCGCCAACTGTTGACGGCTGATTTTGGTCTCAGGGTAATATTGGAATATCACTCCCGAGAAATCCTCCCTCAATAGTGAATTTGTTTGGTTATGGGGGACCAAAGGCAAATTTAGCGAAAAACAGATAAACACACCAAACAACAAGGGGATTTAACGTGGTTCGGTGGATTTGGATCCGACCTACGTCCACGGACACAAAAAGGGATGGTACTTTTATTACTCAAAACACTCTTCTCAAATCTCTACAAGTCAGAGCTTGAAGATTCAGATACTCGTTTTGTTGGTGATCTTATGATTTTTTTAGGATGCCTTTTACACATACTATGCTCTCCTATTTATAGTAATACAGAAATCAGACTCCTATTTGTATAGAAATCCTATTTGAACTTAGTCTCTTCTTCTTGCAAGGATTCCCAGCCTGATGCTCCCTTCTCTTTTCTTCTTCCCTTTCGGATTCTGACTCCATCTCTCCTTGTGTAAGTAGGATAACTCGCTTATCTTATCCGTTAGAATAGAGTGTCGTCATCTTTAACGCGTCTCGCCGTCTGGTCGGTTTTTATGTGGTCGGTCATGACAGTCTTTTATGCTGAGAGTGTTCCTGCCGACCTTAAAGTGCTCGGTCATACGAACCAAAGTGGTCGGTCTTCACATGTTGTGGTCGGGTCGGTTTCTGATGATCTCAACCAGCCAGGAATTTACCCTTCTGTCCTCGTCGTGCTGTCTTAAATGTTATAGTGCCTGAAAACACCATCAACATCTGTCCCCTAGTTCTCGGTTCCAACAAGCGTGCAAGTTGGTGCCGGGAACTACACAAAGAAGGTGTTTCTGACTTGCTCTTGTTGGAGGTCGGTCTTGGGTCGAGAAATGCTTTGTTGCCTCTTTTTAAGCGTTTCGTCTCGAGACACGCAATCAGTCACGTCCGTTTAAATGCCTATCAAATCAACTTTAGGGTTTCTTCCAATTTTGACACTTGTCAAACATCCGCCGGGTTCCCGCCAAAAGAGAGGACAAATCGACCATGCAGTGGCGTCTCCACAGTGGGCTGATCTCAGCCGTCTGTTTGAACTTGGGAGACCCTTTTTGCAGTCGACACTTGGCGTTCATCCGGGCTCTTGCTTTAGATCCAAAGGTCACGAGCGTCTTTGCCATGACTATAAAAGGGCGAGGCTTTCACTGTTCAATCTTTTTCGGCAATTTCTTCTTCTTTTCTGCAAATATCTCCGTGATTTGCCTAACTCCGTGCTTCCAAAGTTCAACCGTGGTCTTTTTCTTCTTCCGTGCTGTGAACATAAGGAACGGGCACACCCGCACTGAACAACCTTCTGCCTTTTCTGAGAAGAACAAGTAAGTCTTCTGAACAACTTCTTCCTCTTTCGTTTTTTATGAATCTGTGTTTGCTAGGAAAAGATTTATGGTTTGCTGGGTTCTGCTTTAGGGCACTTTTAGAGACCACCTGCTTTAGTTTAATATGGAAACCGTGGGTAGTTTCTTCTTAGCTGTAGATTGATTTCCCCTTCCTTCTTTTGTTTTTCTGTGGGTGTCAGGGATGTCTGACGGCAATTCCTCCCCTGAAAAGCCTGTTAATATCTCGTCTCCCCTTGCTGAGGAGCTCTCCTCGGGCTCGGGGGCGCCTAGCGTAGAAGACCTTGACACTACCCTAACTCCTTCTGAGATTGAACAAGACTCCTACCATCAGAGGGTTCCTCGGAAGGACCCGGAGCCCGGTGACCTTGGGTCGTCGGCCCTGGATATGAATCGTCCCTCCAAGATAATTGAGGATGATCTTGCGCTGTTGCGGCAACGATACGACATCCCGATAGATATAGCCCTTGAAGTTCCCGGCCCAATGGATCGTGCTAGTCAGCCTGATGAGGGCTTGGTGGCGCTTCTTCCTGTCTTTTTTTAGTGTGGGCTCCGGCTGCCGATGCAACGTTATTTTGCTTGGATGCTGGATGAGATGGAGATTGCCCCTTGCCAATTGAGTTTGAACAGCTGGAGGATTCTGGCCGACATATATGTGGTCTGGCACCGGGCAGGTTTAGGTGTACCTTGCTTGGAAGAGGTGAATAGGTTATACCGTTTGAAGTCTAACCCAAAGACTCACTACGGTTGGTATTACCTCTCTGCTTACGATAGTTCGTCCAACCTTGTCCAGAAGCTCCCCGACTCTAACAAGAATTTCAAGGACCTTTGGTTCTGGGCCACTGGGGATTGGGGTCGGGTCCTGAGATCGTTTGAGGAGGACGTCTCGATTCCGGACATCTTCAGGGCTGGAGGTTAGGAGTTTAATACCCCTTCCTTCTTTCTTTATTCCCGTTCTTAGTTTCTTAGGTTTCTGATTTCTCTAGTTCCTCCCAGCTTGTTGGCGAGATGCTCCAAAGGTTTCTCGTCAGGTTCGGAGGCGGGTACATTGGGCTCGGGGGTATGCTGCCCACTGGAGGAAGTTGGTCAATGATGCGGCCTTTGTTGAGTCAGGCCTTACTCAGACCGTCCCTCCGGAAATCTCTGGTCGGATAGGTAGGTGTCTGCTGGCTGTTTTGATGATCTTCCCTGTTTGTTTTATCATGTTTGGTATCTTTGTTATATGCTCGGGTCCTGATTTTCCTTTTTTTTTTTTTTGTGTAGGCATGTCGAAGAGGCCAAAATTTCTTGAGAAGTTGGCCGGTACCATGAAGAAAGCCGGTCATGCTGAAACGGGAACTTCCCGGGCACAACCTGATTCTGCAGGGGCTGAGAGAGCGTCTCAATGGAGGGTTCAGCCGGCTGCTCATGATCTATCTTCTCCTGGTGCACAACCTAAAAATTTGCGAAGTTGTAAAAAATGAATGCTGGAAGGAAGGAAAACCTCCAAAATCAGCACCTCATTGGATTCGGACTCACTAGCCAGCCTCGGATTCGCTCAGTCAGTTTCTGCTTCAAACCTTAGCCCATGACCCACCATGCAAGCCCAATCCACACGGTCCAAAAAAACCCCATACACACCCATAAACCCATCCATATGCCTAAACCCCATGCATTCCACATATCTAAATCCCCTCATCAACACTTTCCAATTTAACAAGATTTGAAATCTCATCCTTACCAATTAACAAGATTTTAGATCTTCATCACCAAATTTATGAGATTGTATTCCAAAAATAATTTTGGTAAGATATTCCCCAAATAAATATGATTTATTTCCCTATTTAGAGATCCTTTCAAAACATTATAAAAGTGACATTTTTTCATCATCAAATAGAGGCTCTTTCTTCTCCATCTTGGACGGTAACCCTAGGGATCCTTTCTTCTTCTTCCACCGAAACAACAAACAAAAAACCTAAGCTCCATTCTTCTTCTTATCACCGAAAACCCTAGAGAACAACAACCAAAAAACCAAACAAAGAAACAACAATCACCGAAACGAAAACAACCAATCACCATCACCAAAAATCGTGAAAACAACCACCAAAATCGAGACCAAAAATACCCAAAAAACAGCCCCAAAACCCTAAAACAGCAGCCCTAAAAACCCTAAAACAGCAAGCCAAAAACCGTGAAAAAAAAAAATAGCAGCTAAAATCAACCAAAACAGCAGCCCAAAAATAATAAAAACAGCAGCCCAAAAACAGCAGTAAAAAATAACGAAAAACAGCAGCAAAAAAACAATCAAAAATAGCAAACAGCGCAACCAGCAAACCAGCAAAACAGCAACCAGAAAATAGCGACCAGAAACACTAAAACAGTAACCAGAAAATAGTAAAACAGCAAACAGCAAGCAGCAAACAGCAAACAGCAAACAGCAAAACAGAAACCTTGAAACCAAGCTTCAATCCTTCCGGCGACGGCCTAACGCACTTCCGAGAAAGCAACTTAAAAGGTAAGACCTGAGGGCACCCTATTTATTTTTATAGTTCCGGACACGGCATGTTTGGCTGGATGTGAAATACGTCCAGCCGGGTATGCAAAGTCCTACATTAAAGACGACCAGATTTCTGGTCACATTTTTTCTTTCTTTGGCATTCCGTTATTTTTTTTTATCTATTTATTGTTATTTTATTATTTCACCTTTATTTTATTTGTTCATGTTGGTGATTATCCGCATATGCATTATTATATTATTTCATGCCTATTTTTTATTTACATTACATTAATGTTTATGTGTGTTATTATCCCTTACGGTATATCAGATGGAAACCTAGACGTAAATTCCGTAGCCAAATCCGAATGGACGGTAGTGCGGTTTGTACTTGGGATACAACTCCATGTGCCACTCGGGAAATACTCATATATGTGTGATTAACCCCCCTTTTTGTTTACTATTTATTTATTGACGCTTTTGCTGCTATTTTATTATGATTTTTTTTATCGCACCTTGTAATTCTTAACTTAATATGTTTTGGAACTATGTTATTATGATTATCAATATTTATGGGAGTGCAAATTTGTGTTTATTTGAATTACCTTGCATGAACTGCATAAGACTTGGTTATACCATTATGTGAACCCGTCCATTATACTGGCATAAGTAAGGGACCATTCCGAACCCAATGGTTTGAGGTTTTCCCTTGCGAGGGGTGAGTGCGGCCTTAAATCTTTTCCCAGTTCACACTGGGTGGTGACTCCTTTATTCTCTGGTTTAGTCCCCCGCGGGCTACTCCGTACTCTCTACGGGCTGCGAGCCCAACAATGTTGTGGTAGCCGAGCATCATAAGCATATCAGTAAACCCCGCTTCGCTCCTACATGCACTATCATTATAAAGATAATATTAGCCAAACTATGTCGGTGTCCATCGATATAATCATTACATATGGATGTGCCCTTCATGAGTATCTCATAATTAGAGCCGAGGTCATAATATCTGTTATACCACTTTAATTAATTTTACCTTAAGTACTATTGATTCTCTAATGAACGATTTATTCATAACCATTATGAATGTTAATATTTATATTCGCAATAGAAAGACTTGAGCGCTCTAATCATTCAAGTACCGAACCAACCCTTAAGGAAGATACTCATTTACTTCTCGCAAGAAGGAGTGAACTACATATCTATATAAAATATTCTCAGCTACACACCAAACCATGTCCCCAAAATACGTAGCTATTGGTCGAGATCGCTACACCAACCTCACATTTGTAAATCAAATGATATAGCCTGTCATGTAGGAGTTCATAAGACAATGAAGATTCAGATAAATCCATATATGACCATCTAGTATAAGGAAATGAATTTGTTATTTGACAGATATTATAAGAAATTCATTTATATTTGGGTCCAGTCCTATATGATCACATCATATAAGGTGATTCCATTCTCATGTCACCACGTGGACGATCCTGAATCAAGGTCGCCATATAATTATAGAATATACCATTGCTATAGATAACCGCAAACAAAGTACCTGTTTTGTTTGCTCTGTATGGACTATTTTAGATTACTAACTTCAGACTTAAATCCTCTTGTGTATGAAACTCATACATTATGTCTGAAGGCACATGAGCAATCAAGGGTAATCAAGATAATTTATAATATGCGATTTAAAATGAACACTTTGATAAATGAATAATGCATCTTTTTATTTCATAAAATATAATTTCGTTTACATTACATAAAGTTCTAAGGCATATATCTAAACACCCTTTATCTGAGCCTATGTCTTTAGCCAACATAAAGTGGAAGCAACCAAGACTTGGCCTTCATTTAAGCCAAGGTCACAAGACGACATCAAAGTGAAATGACAAACTCTACCTTCCCCAAATGTTTCGGGTCAACAACAAACCAAACAATTAAATTATTGATGCCAAACATATATAGACATCTATAAAACATACAAAGGAGAATAAACAAAAAAGAATTCATCCATTCATTAATATAAAAACTTATTTACAGACTACAAAAAGCTAAATATAAAATAAACTGAGTAACACAGAGGCATGATCAATCATATAAAGCTGGTTCGCCTTGAATGTCAGTAGATGGGTCATTGTCGGCTGGAATATCCCAAACATCATCAAGCTTCAAGCATCATCTTCCATCCGACGAGACTTCTCTCCAATATCAGTAGCTTCTTCACCATCCTTAGGAAGCAACCCCCTTACCTACCTCCAGAGCATCCTCCATATCTGCACTCCCAGTAATCAGCGTGGAAAAACCAACTTTCATTCTCTCATACTCTTTGATCCATTTCTCAGGAGTCCAGTCTTTATGCTTTCCAAACTTCTCAAGTCCCCCATTATAGGATTTTGTCTCAAGCTTTGCCAGCCCTCTCTCAGCCTTCAAGGTAGACTCGGCTACTTTGGCTCCATCCTCAACCTCTTTTGTAAGTTTCTTAACAGCCTTAGTCGTCATCTTAGCTTCAGCAACTTCCTTCCTCAAGGCTGTGTTGGACTTCTCTAAGCCATGATCTTACTCTGATTGGCCTTATCAGCCCTCAACTGAAAAACACTACGCTCTAATACCTACAAAGAAAAATAAAGTTAGAAAAGAATGAAGAGCCCAAGCTTCTAAAGGCCCAACTAGTAAAACCCATCTAACAAGGTCCACTTAGGTCCAAAAGAAGATGTCAAAGACAACCACATTGTCACTTAGGGACAACCAGATCACTCTAAACAGGTACACGTTGGTCGCTTATGAGGAATACGACATTCGCAAGCTCTAATCAACATCGGAAGATCCTCATATGCCATAGTTGTCGTACATGGACCTTCCTATGGTCCAATCAAGTTATAAGCAACTCATTTCTCTCAGTCGAATACAACATTCCCAATGACTCATGTCAAGTCAAGTTGAAGACCTTGACTTTCACTTGGTCCAGACGACGTTGAAGACTCCCCTAGACCTTCAGCATGTCTAGTTGACCGGAGATTATCCTAGACCTTCATCTGGTCCAGTGGATGGGAACATTCCCCATGACTCATGCAAGTCAAGTTGAAGACATGGACCTTCATCTGGTCCATAAGACGTTAAAGACTCCCACGGAACTTCGGAAGGTCTGGTCGACTGTAGATTATCATGGACCTTCATCTGGTCCAGTCTACGAGAAAATTCCCAATGAGTCATATCGAAGCAAGTTGAAGACCTGGACTTTCATCTAATCCAGACGACATTGAAGAATCCCTAGACCTTCAGCAGCTCTGGTTGACTGGAGATTATCCTGGACTTTCATCTTGTCCAGACGACGTTGAAGACTCCCTCAGACCTAGGTCTGGTCGACTAGAGATTATCTTGAACCTTCATCTGGTCTAGTCGAAAAGAACATTCCTTATGACTAATGTCGAGTCAAGTTGAAGACCTGGACCTTCATCTTGTCAAGACGACATTGAAGTCTCCTCCAAACCCTCAATGGGTCTGGTTGACTGGAGATTATCTTGGACTTTCCTCTGGTCCAATTGACGAGAATATTTTCCATGACTTCCTTTAGGTCAGGTTGGTTCTCGGGCATTTATCTAGTCTAGTCGACTGAAGACTCCCCCAGACCTTCAGCAGGTTTGGTCGGCTGGACTTATCCTGAACCTTCATCCGGTTCAATCGATAAGAAAATTCCTCGAGACCCTTGTTGGGTTAGATTGAAGACTCCCTCGGACCTTCAGTAGGTCTGGTTGACTGGAGATTATCCTAGACCTTCATCTGGTCCAATCAATGAGAACATTCCCTATGACATTCGATGGTCGGGTCGGTTTCTGGGCCTTCATCTGGTCCAGCCAATCGAAGATTGTAACACCCTGGTAATCCTGATGACTACTAAGTTATGGATGGCTTAATACATGATGTAAATCATGTTCAAGCATGTACGTGCTCATGAAATGACTTTTCAGATATTCGATAAATTCCTCGCAGTTTCGAGGCGAAATTTAGTTTAAGATTCAATCTGAATAGCCCTTAGTATTCGGGCCATAATATTTTCATACGATCTCCAATTTTTATGAATTTTATAACGTCGGAAAGCTAAGACCGAGATCTACAACTTCTGAGTTGGATAGTTTTATAAATTCAAATCAGAAACAAGTCAAAAATCGAGATTAACGTGACTAATATAGTAAATTTCGAGAAAACCTAGAATGGGTGTTGTGGCATCATCCTAGCCACTCATTTCATTACAAAAAAATCATCCATCTCCCTATAAATAGGGGAACTATTCATTCATATCTCTTAATCTCCAAAAATGTAAAGGGCTTAAGGACTATCTAAATTTTCATTCATTTTCTAATGTCATTTTAAAGATGGAAATGATAATCTCAAGCTTCATTCCAAGCATGTGAGTTCTTATAATCCTTTTATTCTTTAAATTTCGATTTGCACGTGTATTATTGATCTTATTTTCGAAATTCCTATAAACCCTAGTTTCCAACTTTGAGCATTTGACCTTGAGATAAGTAGATATCATATGTAATCATGCATTTTCATGTTGATAAAGACATGTATTAGGTTTGTTTGTCCAATGCCCAATTTTCCCAAACCTATAGGGACTGGCCGAATTTCACCTAGTTAAAAATGGGGGGGTTATGTTTGTTTCAATTGATGTTGAATGATATTAGTTCAAGTGTTCGATTGATATTTAGGCATGATTCTAGTTTTGTTAATTTGAAAAGTTCAAGTGGCAAGATAGGCCATTAGCCAAAGCATGATGTAAGTGTGGGTGATTGATTTTTGTGGTTTTAGATAGTAAGTGATGATGGTGTTGGAATTGCACTTGGGGAATTGGCTATGGAGAAATGAATATTGGCCTGGAATTAGGGCAGTATCGCGACGCCGAGCTTGGAGATGCCCTATGTTTCAATTCTATATGTGAGGGCGTCGCGACGCTATAGTAGCGAGTAGCGACGCTCAACCTCTGGTCTTGCGAGGCGGAATGAAGCATGCTCTCTAACTGGGTCTGTTTGCGTGGGGGTCATGACGCGCCAAACCCAACGTCGTGACGCGAGGTAAAAATAATTTCATTCCATTTCACATTCAACTTTAAATGTTATAGGCCACCATAAGGATTTCGTATCAACACATATACACGTATTATGACAAGTCGTAAGTATAATACATCGTGTGATGTTTACAGATGTATTGAATTGAGAAACTTAGTCTAATTACAATTCATGTTTAACACCTTATATTCTAATTGAGTTCGCAATTATAGATCATCACAGGAACCACAATATTCTTCAACAAAGCGAAGAAATACCATCCAAATCCTAAAATCTGTAAGTGGACCCTTTCCTCAAATCGATTTCTACTTATATATTTTTGAATTGAGATTTACATTTCAAGCACATAGGGCGTTAGCCATGTTTGATTACAAAAGCTTTACAAATTGATAATGTTTTTTTGAAAGATTGGTTTCAAAGTATGATTTTGTGATTTTGGAGACATGGGGGAAAAGCCCACCTGAGATGTAACTTGGTACATTTATTGGAATTGACAGTTACTGGAATTGACAGATTCAGAACATATGCACATGTAGAGCAGGACTAGGTGAACGATGATACATAACGCCCCTAGATCCTAGATTTCAAGGCTAGGAGGACGACGATACATAACGCCCCTAGACCCTAGATTCAGGGACATGATAGTGGCATGCATTGGGGGACGCGATACGTAATGCCCCAATGGCATGGATTTACACACCTGGTTCCAGTTCAGTGGCTTGGGGGATGGCGATACATAATGCCCCAAGACCGCTAGTTTAGGCGTATGGGGGGACAGCGATACGTAACACCCCCATGCTTCAGGTTTTCTATAGATACTCAGAGACAGATTTCCAGAAACAGATTTTTAGAAAAGATAAGTTTTATGAAAAAGTTTTCAAGAGAGATTAGTGTTACAAAAAGAATTCATATATTTTCAGACCGAAAAGAGTTCTTGGAAAATATGATTTTCTTGAGACAATTTCGGTTTTAGAACCAAGTATTTTCATAAAAGCTTTTTAGTTTATGTTTTAAATTGTCCTCTCATTAGGTCTTTCAAATGATCTAACCTCTCCATTCCCAGTTTCTTTGTTTTGCAGGTATACTCAGAGGACGAGCTCGAGAGGATGGATACTGATGGCAGTGACTAGGGTATTGAGTCTACCAGGTCAAGTTAGAGACATGATTCAGTCACAGTATAAGAAAAGCCATATATCATACATTTGGTATAGTCGAGATTTTGTGCGTGTTGTGTTAGAAATGTTCATGAGCAGAGTTGTAAAGAGAAGTAATATTGAGCATACAGTTATGTGTATTATCATGCATTCTATGTATTTAATTTGGGCAATGGTCACATGTATGAGTTTATGTTTGAGACAGAATAGTAATGTTGTCCATAGTCAGAAATTCAAAGGCTCGGGGGGATAAGACGACATATTCCCTGTCGGTAGCATCTTTGGGAGAGGGGTGTTACCAAGACTCTCTTATACCATCATTAGGTCTACTGAGGATTATCCTGGATCTTTATTCAGTTTGGTCGAACGTGACATGACCATTGTCTGTTCCAAGCAACATCAACGTCCAGGTACGCTCACATGCTTTTAATCAAACCCATACAACATATTCGTTGAATGCTCTCCAAGCCAATGACTCATTGACTTGTATTTGACAAACTATACGTGCAAAATTTTAGGACAGAGACCCAAATATCATTATGTCCCAAGCCCACGTATCATACTTGCACTAAAACATGACCTATGACCCTTATCTGGCCGAAAATGGCGTTATGGGCTGCCACCGAGGCCCAATCCACACGAATCTAGTCACGAAAAGATGAGTTTTTACAAGACTCATATGTAGGGCCCACAAGCCTGTATGCCCACAATGGTAGGAGGCCTATGCGACTTGAAAGGCCTCTAAGAACCACAGACCATATTATGTAGTGTCTTAGTAGACATTACTAGCAATGATCCTTTTCCAACAAGGAAAACTAAGTATTTGGACCAATCCAAATACAAATGGGATTGCACATAATCTCAGGATATCTAAGTACTCATAATTCGATCCCAACTCCATTACCCTCTCCTAAAAGGATTGGAATTCAACTATTCCAAAGAAATCCTAAGCCGATTAAGAGGCTACTTCACAGCCTATAAAATGAGAGGGAGTCCAAGGGATTGAGGCACTCATCGATGACTGATTCAGCACTCAACATTCATTATTAAAACTCAGGCTCTCACACTCGAGTTGTCTTATTTCTTCTCCCATTTTGCTCATCATCATCACTGACTTGAGCATTGAAATGCCTAGGGTGTCCACCACACTGGTGGGTAGCTACTGTACTCTCTATTTTCCTTTATTTTGTAGGATCGTTGGAGCCTCTATCATATAAATTCTCGATTAAAAGCCGAAGGCGAAATTTAGCGTCTACATACCTTAACATATGAATGAGTATTAACTAGATAAACGATTGAAAAATGTTACATCACCCATCATATAGAATATATATAAGTTGAATATTTTTAAACCTCTCCATCGTACCACGTGGCAGATTCATATTAAATTATAAAATTAAATTAATAAATTTATTAAATAAAAATCATATTATAATAAAAATATATATTATAATTTTATAAGAATTCTATTATAGTAAAAAAAAACATGTTAGACAATCCTATTAAAATAAACAAAAAAGCTATTAAATTATCTATAATTAACCTAATTTCTACAAATAATTTTTTATTATAAAATTAAAATATCTATACAATTATAATTTTTTATTAAATTATAAAATTAAAATAATAAATTATTAACATAAGAAATCTATTACAATATAAACAAATATAATCTACTATTTAAGTACGGTTTTAATAAATCTATTATTAAAGTAAGAAATCTATTAATTTAGTTAACTAATTAATATTTTAAATTATTATTATTAAAGTATAAAATTAAAAAAACCTATTATAATAAAAAAATCTTATAATATCCCGTTAAAATAAAAAAAACATATGTGACACAATCTCTACAATTAATTTTTTATTATTAAATTATAAAATTGAAATATCTTAATAATTAATTTTTTTATTAAATAAAAAACTATTACGATAAAAATACATATATTTAATATAATAAATTTATTAAATAAAAATACATATTACAATAAAAATATATATTATAATTTTATAAGAATTCTATTATAACAAGAAAACAAATTATATTATCATAGTAAAAAAAACTATTAAATTATCTACAAGTAATCTAATCTATACAATTAATTTTTTTTTTATAAAATTATAAAATTAAAATATCTCTACAATTATTTTTTATTATTAAATTATAAAATTAAAATAATAAATTATTAGCATAAGAAACTTATTACAATATAAAATTTAATCTACTATTAAAGTAAGAAACCTATTAATTTAATTTAATGAATTAATATTTTAATTTATTATTATTAAATTATAAAATTAAAATAATAAATTATTAGCATAAGAAACTTATTACAATATAAAATTTAATCTACTATTAAAGTAAGAAACCTATTAATTTAATTTAATGAATTAATATTTTAATTTATTATTATTAAATTATAAAATTAAAATAAAGAAACTTATTATAATAAGAAAACATATTATAATCTCTCATTAAAATAAAAAAAATATACATGACACTTAATCTCTACAATTAACCTCTACAATTAATTTTTTCATTATTAAATTATAAAATTAAATCAATAAATCTATTAAATAAAAACTCTATTATAATAAGAAAACATATTATGCTATCCGATTAATTTTTGAATAATATTACATATAAATATATAGATATAATATTTCTCATCGCGTCAAATGATACCTAATCTCTATAATTAATTTTTATTACCTATTATAATAAGAAAATATTATGTAATCTTCTATTAAATAAAAATATATGCAACAAATAATCTATACAATTAATGTTTTTATTATTAAATAATAAAATAAAAATAAAAAATCTATTATAATATAAAAATATAATCTTATAATAAAATAAGAAAACTAAATAGTAGCTGCCCACAAAACCTAACAAATTTTTTGGATTTTGGGTCTATTATTATTTGTTATTTTATTTTGAATTATTTTTATAAGTTTTTTTATTTCATGATTTTTTTTATTATTTACTGTGCTTCATGAGGAGACTCTGACTATTAACTTTTATACAATGAATTAGAAATATTATTTGAGAATTGAGAGACAAACGAAAGAGGCATAAATATTACGTGTAAGTAAATCAATTATCTCATTTAAACGTATTAAGGTATTGAAGAAATTTGATATCTATTATTTTTATAGCAAAATTTTATTAGTGTTGTTACAACTTGACTTTGCCACTAAGTACTTGTTTGATATGACTTCTAATAAAGATAAAATAGTATTTTTAATGCCAAAATCTATTTTCAAAATTTTGGGTGGTGTTTATTTGTATTTTAAATAGAGTTTTTAAATATTAAAAAAACTATTTTGCCTTTACTAGTAAAAGCTCAAATTTTGGGCTTTTGGTAGTAGACATTGGAAATCTTTTTTAAATAGTTAAATTTTCTCTAATACCCTTATTTAATTAAACAATATTATTTCATTTCTTTATAATAATTTTTAAAAAACTTACCAAATAAAATAATTTTATAATTTTTAATAAAAACTCTCACTCACAATCAAATACCTAATTTTTTTAATCAAAAACCTCATTTCTAAAATCTTTACTAATAAAATCTCGACTCGAAGAATTTGTATTTGTTCCTTTTTCACGCTGTTTAGCCTAAAGCACGAACTAAGTCACAGAATACACATTTTGTACTAATGTGAGATTATTTGTACTCTAAAAATTACTTTAAACACTCTATTATTATATACACATCCGCTAAATCTAACAAAAAAATTTGACTTTTACTTTTGTACACTCTTTCATATGCCAAAAAAATCATCACTTAACCTTTTAAATTAACAAATTTTTTTACTCTGCACACATATTAAAATATTCAGAATACTCAAAAAAAATAACATGGAATACTCATTAGCTATTAAAATATATTTGACTAAGAAATATGTTAGGAAACATAATCCCTAATATATTTACATGTTTGTTCTCTTAGGATCTAACCATACATGTATTAATAGTCCTAGATTTATTTACAAACTAATTGAAATAAATCTAAGTTAATCACAACATAATTACATACCTTTAAACTTGTAGAGACCTCTTAATCAAACTTAATTGATTGCTTACTCAATAAGCAAATAGTCTTATTTATAGGAGGGAAACCAAGTCACTATGTAATCACATGCATTGATTACTATTAATCCCATTATTAGGATGCATAATGACTTTCTCTAACCCTTACAAAAATGTTAACATCATGGGTGTACCATATGTTCCTCACTTAACATTTCACTAATTGTTGTTACTTAACAACTCTTGTTGTTACTTAATTATTTGATTAACAACTTTTGTTGTTACTTAATAATTTCCAACATGAAATCATTACTAATTGTTGTTATTTAAGAACACCAAATAATTAACTTAATAATTTCCAACATGAAATTATTACTAATTGTTGTTATTTAACAACACCAAATAATTAACAACAATTAATTTCCAACATCTCCCACTCACACATGTTGGGATCAACAGTTTTTATTATCTCTACAAGAATAATTCATACTTTGCAATTGTACAGTGCGACCAGCATACTTCGAGAGCTTACTTATTATACATCTGTTAGGAATATATAGTTGCTCGAAAAATGGATAGAACCATAGTGGATTATGTATGTTGTATCCTCGATCATTTATCACATCAAATCTCTCTTGATCTCTTTTCGAATGTAATATTTATTTTGTATTCACAATCATGTTTGATCACATAGAACAACATAATTGGTCGACCAGTGAATACAAGCTAATGTGATATTACTTATATAATGATCTTTCTCCTTTCTCGAATCTCTCAACCTTGATTCAATTTGCTTTTCCAGAGATGCCCTTTCGGATCGAATCTCTCATGATCCTTCAGTAACACTCCAAGATAGCGATCAGCAAATCTAAGTTTTAAGAAGCAGACAAGAGTCTAAAGGGTACAATGTGAGATTGAAATAATCTCAAGGGTCTCACACAATATCAAGACTGAGATCTTTACTTGTATTACCCCCAATAGTCGCAAATGTACACATAGTATGAAAACATGTGCTATGGTATTCTCTCATTTCCCATGGAGCGCATGTCTCATAAAATACCGTACATATTATAGTTCAGACAAACACAATGTCTAACTCATAACTGACATTAAGACAAGTAAGGTGAAACAAACTTATTCACCTTATGTCATATCACATAGAAAGTGACCTCATAACGACACTATTTAATTTTCAAGCTTGAGCTCTCTAAATTATCACTCAGATAATTAGCTTAAAAATTTGTCTCATCTCTCATTAACATAAAGTAATGGAGGCGATTGCCCATGTGAGAGGGTCAATCATTCACTTGTCCGACATAATTCTCATACTAACCAATAGTATATTTGTTTAAACATGTATCAACATAATAACATATAAGCATTGAACACAAATATCAATGAGTATTAACATTCGTAAACATTATTTGGGAAAAATACATGTAATATGTAAGCACATTAACATCTACGCAATCCCTGAGTTTTTACATGTCTAACAAAGACATCTCTAGGAACAGGCTTGGTCAATAGATCTGCTACCATTTCTTGCGTATAAATGTATTTCATGTTTACCTCTTCTCGTGCAACTATGTCTTTCACAAAGTTATATTTGGTATCTATATGTTTCGTTTTACAATGGAATTTTGGGTCTTTTGTGTAGGCTATCACTGCTTCACTATCACAGTTAACTAATATTGGACCAGAAGCTTCATTTGACATACCCAAATGATCCAAGAACCTTTTCAACCACACAGCCTCTTGACTGCTGATGAAAAGGCCACAAATTCAGCCTCCATTGTGGATAAGGCTATACAAGACTGTTTCTTACTGCTCCATGAAATGACACCATTGTTTAGCAAGAAAACAAAACCAGAGGTAGATTTTCTTTCATCTAAATCTCCTCCCCAGTCATCATCAGTATAGCCTCTCAATTGAAAATATTTCCTTGATAGCACAATGAGTAATCGGCTGTCCTTTTCAGATACCTAAATATTCTTTTAATTACTTTCCAATGTGCTAGTCCTGGATTGGATTGGTATCTACTTACCATTACAACAGCGAAACATATATCAGGTCTTGTACATAACATTGCATACATTAAACTTCCAACTACATTTGCATAAGGAACTTTCTTCATGTGTTCATTTTACTGTGGAGTTTCAGGACACAATCTACGACTCAAAGCTTCAGTTTTCATGATAGGAGTATCAATGGGTTTACAAGCCTGCATTTGGAAGCGTTCAAGAATTTTCTTTATAAATGACTCCTGTGAAAGAGATAATAAATTCTTTGAACGATTTCTTGAGATCTTAACCCCAAGAATATATATAGCTTCACCCATATCTTTCATCTCGAAGTTAGATGATAACCATTATTTGATATGTTTTACAAACTCCTTATCATTTCCGGCTATAAGTATATCATCCACGTACAAAGATAAGATAATGAACTTATCTTTATCTCTCTTGGTGTACACACAATGATCCTCATCTATCATTGTGAAATCATTTGAAATGATTGTATTGTGGAATCATATATACCATTATCTAGACGATTGCTTGAGACAATATATAGACTTTAAAAGTCTACATACTTTCTCCTTTTCATTTTCTTTTATGAAACCTACTGGTTGTTCCATGTAGATTTCTTCATCAAGTTCTCCATTGAGAAAAGCAGTCCTTACATCCATTTGATGTAATTCTAGATCTATGCTTGCTACTATAGCCAGAATCAAGCGAATTGAGGTAAACCTTATAACGGGTGAAAAAGTCTATTCGTAGTCAATTCCTTCCTGTTGTGTATACCCTTTTGCTACAAGCCGTGCTTTATATCTTTCGATATTGCCATCGGCATTACGCTTTATTTTAAGAACCCATTTGTTCTTGATAGCTTTGCGTCCTTTGGGTAGATCAACCAATTTCCAAACTTGGTTGGACCTCATTGACTCCATCTCTTCTTCCATTGCTTTCATTCATTTTTCCTTAGCATGACACTGAAGAGCCTCTCTTATGTTTCTAGGTTCTTCATCATCTTGAGGTAGAATCATAAAGGTTTCTCCTTCGATATCGAAACGACGTCGAGGAATGCATATACGATTACTACGCCGTAATTGGGATTCTAGTGGTGGAACTGATTCCTCACTTTCCATATTATTCCCATTTGGATCGTGCACATTGCTCCCGCTTGGATTATGTACATCACTCCCACTCGGATCACGTAAATGAGACTCGTGTGAAACTATTTCACATTAATTCATCATTTTGAGATTCATGTGAAATAGATTCATCATGTTTTCTCAAATTTCTCTCATCACTCCCACTTGAATTAGGTAAACCCGAGTATTCACCAATCATGTGATCCATGTGATCTTGAGTTTCATATAGAGATAAATCTTGACCTATCTCTCCCTTCTTAGGAAAATCATTTTCTAAAAATGTGATATCTCGTGATTCAAATTCTATCACGCCTCCACTTTCATGTTCACCTATGTAAACATACCCTTTTGATTGTTCAGAATATCTTATAAAGATATATTTTTTCCTCTGGGCCTAACTTTCCATGTTTGTGAGAACGCACATGAACATAGGCCGCACAACCCCAAGGTTTTAGAAAGTGAATATCTGGTTTGCGACCTATCTATAACTCATATTGTGTGGTGGCAATAAATTTTGATGGCACTCGGTTAAGTACATATGTGGCAGTTAATAATGCATCACCCCAATAGGTTATAGGCAAATTTGCTTGTGCCATCATAGACCTAACCATTTCAAGAAGAGTTCTATTTCTTCTTTCCGCAACACCATTTTGTTGAGGAGTAGTAGGAGTAGTCAACTGACGAATAATTCTTTTTTCATCACATAATTCTCTGAACTGGTCATATAAGTACTCACGACCATGGTCAGTGCATAGTGCTTTAATTTTCTTGTCCAGTTGATTTTCTGTTAAATTCATAAATTTCTTGAAACATTCTAATGCTTCAAATTTATGAGCAATCAAATAGACATAATTAAAGCGTGTAAAATCATCTATGAATGTGATGAAATAAGATGCTTCATGCCTTGCCCTGACATTCATTGGACCACATATATCTGAATGGATTAATTGTAATGGAAATTCTGCTATAGTTCTTTTTCCAAATGGTTTTCTCGCAGTTTTTCCAACCAAGCAATATTCACAGGTTGACAATTCTACCTTTTCAATATTTCCCAGAAAGCCTTCTTTGGCTAATCTGTTCATTCTTTACTGGCCAATGTGGCCAAGTCTAGCATGCCACACAATTACATCACCATCATTATTGACAATTGAAGTAACAAACGAAAAACTGGAATTGTGATTGAAACACTCAACATTCAATACAATAAAACCATTAAGAAAATAACCAGAACCATAGTGTATTGTACCTAAGTACAAATCAACACCAAATTTATGGAAGTTCAAATTGAAACCTAAATTAACCAAAACCAACACATAAACTAAATTTCGACGAATTTGTGGAGCAAACAATACATCATGTAGTAGTAAAGTTTTTCCACCATGCATGACTAACTTACATGTTCCTATTCCTTTGACTTCAACCCGTGAGTTGTTGCCAATATATATCCACTTCACCCCAGGTGAAATTCGTCAAATTTCCACGAAGGCATCTCTATCCTTCGCTACATGGTCTGTGGCTCCTGAGTCTACAGTCCACAAAGGATTAGATTCAATTAGAAGATTGAACTTGAAACACATATTTCATTTAAATATGCACGAAAGGTATTCACCTTTTTAGGCTTAGTGCAGTCACGAGTAAAATGATCTTTCTTACCACAGTTAAAACATTTAATCTTTGCCATGTTTTTCTTTTTGGTATGACGTTTTCCTTTCCCATGTTGATTGGTTTTCTGTTTCTTTTCTGGCTTGGAAGAATTTTGTTTTTTTCCGAACTGGAACCCACCACCATGAAATTTTCTTTTCTTAGTTTCTGTCATATACACTTCAGTATTTGACTTAGCAGCCGCAAGGCGGTCACTTTCTAATTCAAGGTGACGTTTAGCATCATCAAAGGTTTTGATGCTCTCATTGTGGGTCAAATGCATCTTCATATGCTCCCAGCTATTTGGAAGAGAACGAATGACCGCTTGGACTTTCTGTTCATCCGTTAGAACATGACCACCATCTGCCAGTTCAGTAATCATGTTTGACATTTGCCTCAAGTGTTTTGACATAGTGAACTCAGGACGTTTCTTGTATGTGTCAAACTTGATTGTCAGTGACCTGAGTTTGGTTATTGAGGTACTACCAAACTTTTCAGCTAGTGTGGACCACATGTCCTTAGCCATGTCATATTTCCTGAACTCTTTCATTAGGTCATTATCCATACTGCTCAGCAACGTAATGCGGGCAATGGAATTCTTTTTCTTCCAGGCCTCATAAGCCTCTCGGTCTCGCCTGTGTTGGGCCGAAGTGCCCTGTTCAGGTTCATCCATGCTCATTTTCAAAGTTTCAAGAACCTCTTGTTCTTCTAGCACATATTGGATTTTCATGCTCCAAATTTCGTAATTATCGCCATTCAGTTTCTCACCCTTGTTGAGTTCAGCGATAATGTTCTTTGTTGCGGAAGCCATTAAAAAACATAAAGTTTCTACAGACATTCATGCACAATTGTTAATATTTTTATTTATTTTATCATGAAACAAATTATGTTTAATAAAATTCTTCAATGGGGTTAGAGTCAAAAGGCCATTATGTGTCCAATCATCATCTAATTACCCAATGTAAAAATATTATCAACATAATCAATCATGTAAAATCATTTTCTAAAAATTACATAAATTTTTAGAACGTTTTAATCATGCGACAAATTTACATGACAATCATTGATTTAATTACATAAATTAAATTCAACATGAAACATTCATATATATAAATACAATATTTACATGTCGTAAAATAACACACATAAACAACATGAAAGAAATTAATATTTTACGACAATAATTTTCCCAGTTGTAGAATCCCAACTCATATATGTTTTTGGATACGAATCCTCAAACTTTTTGGGTAACTCGTAATTGATCTTGGACAGCCATGGAAAACCTATAGCAAATTTAGGATCCTTACAACGTTTCAGGGATATCGAAGGAAAAATATTATTATTTGCTTTATGATGTAGATACTGAACCGCTAACCTCTCAATGGCTTTATTATAAGGAACATGTTTTTCCTCACGTTTTACTAATATCCAAATACGAGTAAATTATTTTTGCCATATATTGGGGAGAGTGTTTCTCAGTAATCTGAATCTATTCGGCTGTCCTATCCAATTACCTGCCCAGATAGACTCATGTAACATGTTATTGAAAGTGCTGATATGCGAAATTGATGAGTGGTATTTATATCACTATTTCCCACTCATTTAATCTAATATTTTGTATAGTTTCTTGAGTTTTGTGAATGTTTTGATGTGTTTTGTGTTATTTTGTAGATAAATAAAGTTTCAGGACATTCTGGAGGTGATTTGGAGTAAAACAGTGCAAATTGGCGAAAAAGGGCATTTTGGTAATTTCCAGCGTCGCGCCGCCCAGACCTTCCGCGTCGCGACGCCCAGCATGCGCCGAATCTGCTAACGTGCGCCGAGCCAACATGTCAGAATTTGAGAAAGTTTGACTTTGCTAAAATGCGCCGAGCCACGTGTCACCATCACGCCGAATCTGCTAACGTGCGCCGTGCCACGTGTCAACATTATATGCTGCCGACACTCAGACTTGACACGTGTCGCGTCGTCATCAGCCACGACAGCGGTCAATGAGTCAACCTTGCCACGCGTCATGCCACATCATCGTCCACGTCAGCAGGTCAACCTAGTCAACTTGCCAAGTCAGCCTCAACCAATCACAACTTGACACGTGTCGCCACGTGTCGCAATCCTATTATGCCGACAAGTGAACAGTCAGCCGCCACACCACGTCATGCCACGTCATCGCCACGTCGTCGCCGCGTCAGCATGACGTCATCAATGACGTCATCACAATAATTGAGAATTAGCCGCCTTGACACGTGTCGCGTGAACAGTCAGCCGCCTTGCTACGTGTCGCCTTCTCATTGTGCCACGTCGACAAATCCAGCGTCCGCGACGCTGAGGACCTGGCGTCGCGACGCGCGAACAGTGAAAATTTCCTATAAATATTGCGCGAATTTTCATTTTTCAGTTGTTATTCTCTCTCTTCAATTCCGTGTAAAGAGAGTTTCTCTCTCTAAAAAATTTTAGTTTTTAATTTTTTTACTTTTGTAATTTAATTTTAATTACTTTTTGTAATAATAATAGTTTACTTTCTTTATTTTTTTTACAGTTTTACTATTTACCATGATGAGGTAATTTCCCCAGCTAAGGTGAAAGGTAATTCTTTTATGTTGCTCTTTAGTTTAATCTCCCTTAAAAATAATATATTTACTAATTAAAATACTGATTAATAAATGATACCGCCAGATTGGTCGGTTGGGAAATTTATTTAATCTGGTTTAAACCTGACTTAATCAAGGAAACCGCTATATTGGTCGGTTGGTATATTTATTTTCTGTTGGTTTAAACCTGATTAATCAAGGATACCGCCAGATTGGTCGGTTGATAAATTTATTTTGGTACCGCCTTTATGGCTGGATTATGGACAAATATTACCGCCTATATGGCTGGTTGGACTTAATTGGACTTAATCAGGATACCGCCAGATTGGTCGGTTGGTTAAATAATATCACAAGTTTATATATTATTTTATTGGGAGATATCTAAATTAGTAATAGTAAAAGTAATTCCTTTTACCTTAGCATTTTATTTTTATTGTATTTTTACTTTTCAGTATTTATTTTAACGCAATTATTTTTCAGCATTTTATGTCTTTTATTTTCAAGTTTTTACCAGCCCTAGCTATGTGTAATAACTAAGTTAGTATCTAGGGTTGTGATGAAATTCAATGTCACGGGTTTATAAGGGTTAGATTATAATTTGGGTAATATAAAGATTTATTTATTGAGTCTTAATCTTAATGTTCTTTATTAACTGGCCATTAATTAAATTGATTAGGTAAACTTAAAATGAACTAGACATAGGGATTTTAAGTTTAAGACCTTAGATTCAATAGCCCACGATCTTCCTTAAGGATAGATAACCCTTTCAATAGATTTCCTTACAGGATAGGAATATACCTGTCGGGCGGGGGTAGTCTTAATTGGAACTTAATCGTAATGAATCTAGGTAATTTGGTTGACATAGACATATGGTTCAATTGGATTATACTAGGTATTTGTAATTGACCATCGGAAGATGCTTTTACATACAATAGTGTTCCAGGTTAATAAATCAATAAATTACCCAATTATAATATAACCACTTTATCTTTAATTAATATTGGAATAAATCACAACCCTAGATATTTTTAATATTGAATTTTCTTAAAATCTACCTTCAAACAATTTTATTTTGTTGTCTTTAAATTTAGAATCGTCGCTATTTCAAATCAATTAAACACCTGTTAGATACTAGTAATCATTTAACCTCATAAAATTAATAACTTAGGTATTAAGTCCTCGTGGGATCGATACTTTTTATACTACTTGAACGATACGTACGCTTGCGTTATACGTGTGTGTTTACGCCGGTCAAGTTTTTGGCGCCGTTGCCGGGGACTTATTTATCTTTTATTATTAGTTTAGGGGTTAGATACTTTTACTTGTATCTAATTTCTTTTTACTTATTGTTATTGTTTTCTTGTGTTTCAGGTTCTCAGAAACTTCATGAGACGAACCAGAAGCTTTGAACTCCGACCATTTGACCCAGAAATTGAAAGAACTATCAGACAGTTGAGAAGAGAAAAGCGAGAAGCCCAAGAAGCTTTAGTCAACATGGAACCTGAACCTTTGGAGGTTGCACCACCAATACCCATTCGAGACAGAACCATTCCGGTGGTTGACAGACTCATTTCATGTATTGTACTCCCTCCATTACCAGCAAATGCGGGTGACATCAAAACTTGCATTCAGATGATTCAGCAGTCAGTACAGTTTGGAGGAAATGCAACTGAAGATCCTAATGCCCACATCAGCAACTTCCTGGAAGTTTGCGGTACTTTCAATTACAACCGAGAAGCTGAAGAAGCAATGAGACTACGTGTTTTCCCATACTCTTTGAAGGACAGAGCTAAAGCCTGGCTACATTCATTACCAGCAGGTTCTATCACAACATGGAACATCTTAGCCACCAAATTTCTTGCAAAGTATTTTCCACCAGCCAGAACCGGAAAGCTGAGGAATGACATCACATCCTTTGTGCAACAAGACTCAGAAACTCTCTACGAAGCTTGGGAAAGGTACAAAGATTTACTCCGGAAATGTCCACACCATGAAATTCCAAAATGGCTTCAAGTCCAAACATTTTACAATGGGCTTTCTGGAATAATGAGAACCACAATTGATGCTGCTGCTGGAGGAGCTTTAATGGCAAAAGGTGAAGATCAAGCCTGGGAACTAATCGAAGAAATGGCCAACAACAACTCTTTGTGGCCAACTGAAAGAAGTTTGATTCAAAGAATTGCAGGAATATATGAGTTGGAGCTAATACAACAGTCAACACCAAGCTAGATCAAATATGCAAATTCATGGAGACTCTTACCACTGGATCCACAAGTTCACCATATGGAGGAGCACCAGAATCAAATCAACATGAAGAAACGGTGAATTATGTCAACAATTTCAACAGGCAGGGGAACAATCCATATTCCAACACCTACAACCCAGGGTGGAGGAATCATCCTAATTTTTCATGGAGCAACAATTCAGGCCCACGGAACTATCCACCACCTGGATTCCAGCAACAGAATAAAGGCTAGGAGCAGACAAATGAACCAGTGAAATGAACCAGAGAGGAGATGTTTCTCATTAAAAAGATATGAAGCCATGAGCCAATCAGCTTCCATCAAGCAAAGCACTGGAGAATCAAATCGGCCAACTGGCCAATGCTCAGAGTTACAGACCACCAGGTAATCTTCCCAGCAACACAGAACCAAATCCAAAGAACCGAGGGAAGGAGCAATGTCAAGCCATTACCTTAAAGAGTGGTACTGAGATCAACAAAGATATTGGAGTCAAAACAGCTGTTGAGGAAATTCCAAAAGATGCAGTTCCACAGATGGAAGAAAAAGAAGCAAAGGAAAAAGAAAAAGAACAGATCACTCCACCACCACCATTTCCTCAGCGTCTTCAGAAAAACAAACTGGACAAACAGTTTGCTCGTTTCTTGGATATTTCAAAAAGCTGCACATCAACATCCCATTTGCTGAAGCCTTGGAACAAATGCCCAGTTATGTCAAATTCATGAAAGACATCCTTTCACGAAAACGGAGA